>VZRL01003022.1:1051822-1078769 GCA_013397895.1 Origma solitaria
CACAGGCTGTGGGGGGTTCTCTGCATCCCCCTGGACTCCATGGGCTGCAGGGGGACCACCTGCTCCCCCACGGTCTTCACCACGGCCGGCAGAGGGCTTTCTGCTCCAGCGCCAGGAGCACCTCCTCCCCTGCCTTTTCCACTGACCTTGGTGTCTCCATGTTGTTCTCCCTCACATATTTTTACCTCCTCCTCCTCCTTCCCTGGCTAAAAAGAAGTGCGTGCTCACATTGTTTTGATTTCTTCTTAAATATGTTTTCACAGAGGCGTAACTAACATCTCTAATTGGCCCAGGTTTGGCCAGCAGCATGTCCATCATTTTCAGAGTCATCAGAGATTGGCTCTGCTGGACATGGTGGAGAAATTTCCAGAATCTTTACTCAGGACATGCAGGAGCCATCTTTGTACCCCACCCTGTTCACTGGCAAAAACTGGGCCAGGCAAAACTACTACAGTACTACTGCGATTTAAAGCTGCTTAAAAGTACTGTCACATTTGTCTCGTATCTTTCACATGTCCAAATACTCAATGCATCATCATGAAAAATTTTAAAAGGAAAAGAGTCAAATGCAAACTTGTTAGGATTGCACCAAGCTGACTTGCATTTTGTCAAGCAAAATCACCTTTGTGTACTTGCAGGAAGAAGATTACTCTAGTTTGTCCTTAAGCAGTGAGCCATAGAGTCTGAATGACACTAACCAACTTGACTTTAGAAGATACTAATGTCTTCTCCTGTTGACATTGGTCAGGTATCATATGTAATTGCTGTTCTGTCACAGTGAGGGCTGACTGAAAGTTGGAATATTTGTTGAGAAGTTCAGGCATTTTGAACAAAAAAAAGGGCACTTCATATCAGTTTAATTCAAGTGCTGCATTTTGATGAATCTAAAGTTTTTTTTCTCTTGTGAAATCCTGTATTTTTTAAAGAAATATTCTGAGCAGTCAGATTTCTAAGATTGAATGGCTCAACTCAAACTGTCATTTTTATAAAACACAGCTTCATCTCAATAATGATCTCCAAGCAATGGTATTTTCCAGTTATCTCCAAGCAATGGTATTATCCAGTTAGCAAAAAAAAATCAAAAAGTCACACTATGATAATTTAAAGTCTCCTAGAAGCAATTTGTTTGGTAGAAGACACTCCCATAAACACATCCCCCTTCCACTTGATTTCATTGTCACTTTGAATTCTGAATTGACAATTATGACAAGTAATTATTTGCCCATTTCCATTAACAACAAATGGTGACCGTTGTGATTGCTCTAAACAAGTGAGTTGTCCAGGTCCGCTCCCGCACATTTTGAAGATCTATAACTATGAAAGTAGATAGGCAAAGATACTAACTTTGTGATTTACCAGAGGCAAGCAAGGAGCTATGAAAGAGAAATATTCACTGCAAAGGCAACAGGAACTTTCAGATCATTTATGTTAAATGGCAGCTTTGAGTGAAGATAAAAAAAGGATGAACACATCTGTCAGGACTTGGTCTTTTATGATAAGCAGTAATAACAAAAATCTCAAGGTAAGTAGATAATATTTTGCCCTGCTGACTATTATTTGTTGGCTTTAATTTTTTTAATTAAGAAACTCCACCTTATATCTACAACCTTACAGCTCCTTTCATTTTAACCAGAAAAATAATTCCTTTTGTTTAGAATCCCAGATTTTCTGTGCTTTGCAATACCATGCTAGACATTTACTGCTGGCAGCAATTAGCAACAATTGAAGAAGTTCCTTCATTCTGACAAGAAATGAATGAGTTGCCGTCTACACTTCTCATTAAAAAACTAATCTGAAAAGCCACTGTTGAAAGTATTTTGCAGCATTTTGTCAGCCACATTTCATTGTTTTATTGTACCTTTTGTTGGCCTTGACAGGCTTCAGGTGGGGGTTCACGCAAACCCCATGAAGTTCAACAAGGTGAGGTGGAAGGTCCACACCAGCACAAACACAGGCTGGGGTTGAAGGGATAAGGTCATGAAGATGCACATGGGGGTGCAGCACCTCTGTTATGGAAACAGGGTGAGAGAGCTGGGGCTGTTCAGCCTGGAGAAGAGAAGGTGCCAGAGAGACCCTAGAGCAGCCTTGCAGTACCTTAAGGGAGCTAGAAGAGAGCTGAAGATGGAGAGTTTTACAAGGGCATACAGTGATAGGACAAGGGAGAACCACTTGAAACTGCGAGAGGGTAGATTTAGATTAGGTATTAGGAAGAAATTTTTTACTCTGAAGGTAAACAGGTTGCCCAGAGAAGTTGTGAGTGCCCCATCCCTGAAAGTGTTCAAGGCCAGGCTGGATGGGGCCCTGACCAATGTGGCTGTCCTTACCCATGGGAGTGAAGTTGGAACTAGATGATCTTTAAAGTCCCATACAGCCCAAACCATTCTATTTCTTTGATTTTCTGGTCCAGAAACCTACAGTGACCTGGTCTCAGAGCACTAAAAATCCACCCTTGATGTTTATTCACTCCTTTGTAGGAGTTTTTAAGAGCTCTTTTTTTTTTTTTTTTTTTTTCAGAGCAGAGTTTAAAACTTTCCCTGATCTGAGGCAGTGAGGTTTTTTATGACACCAGTTTCACNTGCTTGCTCTGTGGCATATGAGCTGAGCCTCGGAGATTTCTGTCCACGGCCTGTAAAGGTCAGTGTCTTTTTAAGATTTCATTTTGGAAACAGCAGGTAAAGTAAGATTTCAGACTCTGTCATAGCTGTGCTGGTTACAGTTTCTAATATTTTGACTAATAAAAATAATTTCATAACATCATGCAATACCTGTTGCTGATAAATGTTATTTCACAATTCTTAAAAGAAAAAAAGATGCCTCATGCCCCTGACATCATATATATATATGTAAAGACCAGATTTCTCCAGATACCAGGAATTTTTCTCTTACTGCTTGTTTATTTTTGAAGTTTTCCATAATCTTTTCAGATCCTCTTTCCAGTGTGGCCAGTTCACACATTTTAGCTTGTGAAAAACATAAAGTCATACTATTTTTAACTCACTATTAAAAGATACAAATTTAATTTCAAAAATTGGAGCTTTGCATATAGCTATTATAGAGACATACCTGGTTAAAGCATATAAGTTTCTACATAGCAAACACCAATAGGTTAATAACAGATTCTTCTCAGGCCGAATAACCTTCTTGAAAACAGAATGTCCTAAGACACTCTACACTCTGCCTTGTAAGTGTCAGGTGAAGGTTATTTTTAGGTTTGTGAAGATTTTTGCCCTATTGAAATGGATTTAATCAGCCAGGGCTGATTGGATTAAGCAGCTGTTTACTGTGAGAATAAAACACAGAACCAAAATATTGTTCAAGTCAAGAAGAAAGGGATGTATTTTTTGCTTTTTATGTCATGAGTTGCAAAAACCACAGAAAAACAGTGTGTACTCATAAATACAAAACACTTCAAGAAGTAATTTCACTGTTGAAAGTGCTTCTTGTTTTCTGTTGTTTACTGTTCCAGAATTTGTACATAACTGCAAATTCAGAGGTGAGTGTTTACACTGAGGATGGATGAAAGGTAGTTATGAGATGCCCACATGCCTTGCAGACCCAGAGCATCAGCCAGCTCCACATGTTGGTTCATCTGCCATTCTTAATGGTGTCACTAAAACAGCCCCTTTGTCCTTGCACAGCTGTGCTGAGTGCTACTCACCCTCCAGCTCAGCAGCTGTCTGCTGGGGGTCTCTCCTTGTCTGCTGGGGGTTTCCTTTCCCATTCCTGATAACCACCTACAAGTCTGTCATATGCTGGTGACATGCCTCACTGCAAGGAAGAGACACCACAGACCTCTGCATTCTCAGTTTGTAGGTTCCCCAGGGGTGGTAACAACATGGAGATGGGGAATGAGGGATATCTGTGATGACACACCTGGGTGAGAGACGGTAAATTTTGCATCTTCTGAAAAAATGCAGAAGCTGTGCCTCTGTTTTTTTACAGAATTTATGTTAGCTGTAGCTTGGACTCAATCATAAAGTTGCTTTTCTAAGCACTGTGAAGTCTTAGCATCTTCTAAAAATATTTCTTAACTATCATGTGTTGTCACCTCTAAAAAAAATCAAATATGTGATTTTAAGTTGTTCTGGGTCATTAAACAAACTGCCATTGCTTTTTCTTATCCTACAGCTTGAAATTCTAGCATCTTCTGTGGCCCATTTCTTGGATTAAATATATGACTTTAAATGGTGAGAAAAATGATAAATTTCTCAGGAAATCTTAGGATTTCCTGTACACTTATCCAGAATCAGAACAATTTTTCTTCCTTACAGATGACAACTCTCATCAATCTTTTGCAGAAAGACAAATGAAAATATAAGTTGCGATCCATGCATAGTATTATAGCCACAGGTTGCTGGTAAAAAATTGTTTAAGTTCAGCTAGCTGAAAGTTTGTGACTTCTTCACTAATAGAAGCTTTCTCTCTCCTCCACCTGTGATACTGGCAAGCCCAAAGGCTAGGATCTATCATTTGGGTTTGTTTCTCTCGCTGCTTTTGAAAGGAGAGTGATAAAAGATATCTGTATGCCATTGTGGTCACAAATGCTGTCAAAAACCATGAGATTTGTACAGAAAAGGCAGCACCTGCTTTGGCCAACTTCATGCTATATTAAGAATCCCCTTTTTCCTGCTCAGAAGTGGCAGACAAGCTTGACCCTTAGTTTCTGTATGTCACCTCTCATACATTTTAAAATTCATTATAATCTTGGATACACTTTTCAAAACCACTAACAGCTACTGTGCTATCATCAAGGTTTGTATTTTGCAGCAGACACTCACTCCGAAGTGAAAGATTTTCTGCACACCTGAAAGTCCACCATTTCTTTTCTCAAACGTGTTAGGGTTCTGTTGTTCCTTCTTTCTCTCTCTTTGTCTCAGTGGTTTTTTTCCCCTCTCTCCTTTACACCTGCCCTCCAACTGCAGCTGCTGTATCCTGGGGCCTGATTTTATTCTGTAATGATTATTTCAGAGTTTCTGTGATCCCTAGTCTCCAGTTCTGCAGATAAAGTTTTCTCTGTCATGTTTATTTGCCCACTCATCTGAAATCATAGAGTAAAAGATGTGAAATAATGCATCATTCAGAAAGAAACTGTTCATGTTCCTGCTTTGCACAGTGTTACCAAAATATAATCTATTTTATTGACAACACAAGTAATTCCAGGATATATTACTGTATCAAAAATGCCTTCAGTAATGGACTTAATATAGTATTTATTGCCCTTTAACTTAGCACTTGTACTTGAATGACAATAGTCCCATGTTTTAATGTCCCTTATCACACACTTCTATACTCCAGCAAACATTTTCACTGTGTTATAAAATGTGGGTGATATCAAATGTCTCTCTTCTTTATAGTTTAAAAAACTAAGCAAAAAGAGCCCAACTAGATCTGGATTTTGTTTCAAAAATGAAATATCTATCTACAGAGTGTAGATGCATGTATTTATATTTTTTAATTTATGTATGGATAAATTGGGCTTGATTCTATTGTCTCCATTGGTGCCACTGAAGCCAGTTTGGTTAAGTAACAGAGCCAGCTGTGTATGACACAGTGTGGGTATGTGTATTTGGTCTGTGTGAACTGCAAAATATCCTATTGGGACTAATATAAAATACAACAAACTGATAAAGTTTGGAACAATGTTTTCCTAGGTGAAGGAGCAAAGCAGTCATATGATTAAAATAGCTGGAATAGAGCTTATTGCAGAAATAAGTAGCTTATATGTCAAAAATATGCGATCAATCAGAGAACAGTTTATGTGCTGTATAGTATAACTGTACATTGACAGATACACAAATCTCCAGAGATTGTTTCTCGCCCAAATTGTTCATACTCTATTGTTTTAAGGAAAGCGTATGAAATACAACAAAATATAACACTGACAAAAATGCCCTACCCACAGTGTAAGGTCAGAGCAGGCACTCATCAGAAAGTGCTTCTGCTATAGATGTTACAAATGGAATTGCACCTCTTGGCTCTGTAAGGCTCCTGCAGCTTCTGATTCTCATTACGTCCACCAACTCTTAGCCTCATAGGTCATGAAAGCATCTTCTTCAACTTCTTTTCCTAGCGCTTTGTAAAATGATGTTCAAGTGCATATTATATATTTACCTCCTTTTTAAATTTATTTTCTTCCTTTTCCATCTGCATTTAGGAGAGTGTCTTGAAAATCAGTCTTATGGGGATGCTCCTAGGATCCCTGGACAGCTGTTTCTATGAAATGACTTCACTACTTTTAGACACGTGTGCTTTTGTTCTCTTTTCCAAATTGCTTGTGGGAATGCAAGGAACAAGAGAATGAATTTTTTTATTTTCTCTCTAAAGTGTGTACCTACAAGTATATTGGTGAAGGTCACCATCATCTGAGGAGGGTGAGGGAGAAACCTGAGAGCTTGATTTTTCCAAGCTATTTCCTCTTAATATGTCCATAAAATTTATATTTAATTGGTTGACAACCTTTTAGTTATGTGGCAACCCAGCCCAGCAATGAGATCTTGAGATCTCTGGTGAATGGCCACTGTACACATGCAGGTTGGATGTGGGACTCAATGGCCTTAGAGGTCTTTTCCAACCTTAAGGATTCTGTGAAAGACCCATGAAGAAAGAGTCCACTGTGACCCCTTCCAGTCCAGAGCACATACATGTAGGAAGTGAAAAACATCCAGGATAAGCCGGACGATTGTGCATGCCAGTTCTCCCTGGGGGTTTACCCAGTGAGGGAGGTTCACAGTTCAACTTGTCTCAGAAAAGATAATTATGTTTTATCAAAAGTCACCACAGAGAGCAGGAAAAGGATCCGTTGGAAATGCAAGGCACAATCAAGAGTGGTATTTAAATGTTGGTAGATACAAGGCATAAAGACATGGCACCTACACTGGTTTTTAGGCTTGGACTTTCTGAATAAGTGTAAGAGTTTTTGAGTGGCAACTGATTTTAGAGAAAGTGGGTAAATATGTTTCTAAGGAGAAAATAATCTTTACCTTCTGAGACCAATTAAGGAAATGGTGGCACTGCTGGTGTTGCTGGATGTCTGTCAGAGCTGAGTAAAACCATCTTGGCGTTTGTGAAAAAGAAAATATTTGGGTATAGATTTACCTCGCTGTTGTGGTTTAGGAACAGTATTCTGTTTAATTCTATTTAATGTTCTTACTGAAAACCATCCTGTTCCTTCCCCTCCACACCCTTCAACTGGAGGCAGAAAAGGGAAAGATCACGGGTTAAGAACAATTTACTGTAAACAGCAAGGAGATAAGAAAACAAACAGTAACCACAAAAATATTAATAACAGAAGATGTAAGAAGAAAAAATTATTTACACAGAAAACCCCTGACAATAAACAAATGGCAGACCATTCTCTCTGCCATGATTTTGCGACCTGCAGGAACCCCTTCTCCATGGAAAAGAGAGAGAGGGTCTCTTTCCCCTGCCTCCAGCAATGATGTGAGGAGGTATAGAACAACATCAGGGTCCTAGCCCCTCATGGCTATCGTGAAAAAATTAACCTGTCCAGAAGAATGATAATAATTCCTCATGAGAACTGTTTTAAAATTATTTATGAATTACAACTTTCAAACTAAAACATGTGTCTACAGTTTTTATTCCTCCTTTTTTCCAGACAGTTGTATTGCTCATATGCTCTTCTACTAACAATAAGCAGGGCCCCAAAAAGCCAGCTTGCTACAGCAGGAGGTAAGAACAGCAAACTAAAGGTTACTGCAACATTGCAGTGGAAATGCTATGCTTCAAATAACATATTAATGCACAAAATGTCTGCAAATGACTTTTTTTAAGAAGGCAATGTCAAGTTGTACAATTTTATAAAGTGTTTTTTTACAAAGCTGAGCTGTTCTCTTTGCATGTTGTTAAAGCATTAAGGTATAATCTTTATATGGGAAATAACACAATGGACAAATAAACATTTAGTAGGGTTTTTTATTGGTGGTTAATTTCTAACACATAATATCAGTTTCCCATTTATTATTTTATTTCAACATGTACATCATGGTGGTAATGTATTATTAAACTATAGTATGGTTATCACTTTTTGCATTGTGAAGTAATAAAGAAAAATGTCAGAAACAGATTTCTGTTTGACAGATGCTCTATCACTTACAGTTCAAAGTGTGAAACACATCAGGGTCAAAATACATGCAAAAATTAATAATCTGAACTTCCGTTGTGATTTCAATAAAACAGAGAAACACCCCTTTCCCACAGGGCAGGGGGGAAAGCAATTTGGTAGAAATAATGAGAATGCTGTTTACTATATATTACCTTTTTTATTACCATGAATAAATAGAAGAATTTTACATTCAACAATCAGAATAAAGAAACCTATTTATTTCTTGTGAATTGTGTACTTCTAGTAGTTTATTTAAAACAAAATGTGGTAATATAGGGTGAAAGATACATCTCCTCTGAGCTCCTTGATCAGACTGATATGTGGAAGGCTAGCAAGAAATCAAGGTTTGTAACCACTTCGGCAAGTATTATCATGCCTTTTTCTCTAAGAAGGGACAATCTTGTGTGTGCTGTTTTCTATGAGCAAGAACTAGAAAAGCTATCAAATAAGTAAAATATAAAATGTGAAATGTTTAATCAATGTTTGATGAGTAAGATGGAGTAAAAGGAAGATTTCAATACCTACTAAAATCCAAAGTCTAGCGGTCAGGCCATTGCTTCCTCTAAATAGTTCCTCTCACCAGTAATAGCTCCTGTAGCTTGTGCCTTATCTTCATTTAAATTACAGATTTAAGGCACAGAAGAAACTGTGTCTTATCTTCATTTAAATTATAATATACAGACTCCTAATATGACCCAAAGAAGAACAAAATTTGGCTCTTGCCCTTTGGAAATATCTAGTGGTGAAAAAAAATCCAAAATGTTTTAATTGGTTGAGGAATTTTAAGAAGAATTAACACATTGGGTAAATTAGAGCGATCACTGGAGGGATCCCCAATTGGTCAAGTAGGAGGAAAAATTGTCATTAATTATTGTTTTAATGGAGATTTTATAGAATAAGAGAAAGACTTAAATCCAAACACATTTCTATCAGACCAAGGGATGGATCTGAGTCACAAAATGCAAATGTCACAGGACCTCCATTACAAGGTCTGATGCTGGCATGTGGGATTTTCAGCTAACAAAACCTGTAGGGCAAGCAGTACCCATCTGGGGAAAATACCCATGATATAAAAGGCCAAATGAGGATCAATACCATTAATATATCGCTTTCCTCAGAGCTATTTCCAGGCTGTGTATTTGAAGCAGATTAATAGACAAGTCTAAATTGTTTCAGTAAGCAATTTGGATGGAGCTTGATTCACCTTGAACAGAAAGACAAAAGACCTGACACAATTCACAGACTGTGATCCAGATTCTGCTCAATGCAGAAACTTAAAAGAATGGGAGGTGTAAGAAAGAGTGAGCTCTCAAGCAGGGAGGGAACAAGTAATGTGAAGACTATGACATTTTATTTTCCTGATAAACTCCTTTAGAAAAAATGTCCATTTCCTTCTTGCAAACAGGGATTCCAGCTGTGTATAGCAACTTGGTATTTATCCAAAATTTTGCATAAATGGAATACACAACTGACAATCTGACCTGTGTTATTTTCTAGTTATTTCAAGTTATTTTCTAGTTATTTCAAGTTCTGGCTGAAGGCAGCTGAAGACAAAGGTTTTAACTAGAAATAGTTTGAAAATATGGAAGAAAGCTTCCAAAAATTGTGTTCCAGAAAATATGTGCTTGGTTTTTCGGTTCTTTGTGTCAGTCCTATTGAATTTTTTCCCCTCTGATATTTTCTTATTTTAATTGCTATTTCTAACCCTGCTCATAAGTAGAAACTAAATTACTTTGTCTCAACTAAGCTAGTATTTAATAGACCTGTGAAAACACAGATATTTAAACATATGAGCATTTTACAGATCTCCATATATTTAAAAAGTATTTAAAATCTGGTGACAAGGACTTAATGATTTTTAAATACAATAACTTTGATTATGTATTACAATAAATAATATTTTTTCATAAATAACTGCCTTTTTTATTAAGTATTTTAGTTATGCAGTTTAAAGGTAAAATGCTCAAAGGGCAGTTTACAGAATGAACTGTAAATGTCTGTTAAAATTCAGTTTAAAATTTTATGTAACTGCAGTTTATTGGCATTGAAAGAAATTTGGCACCTAGTGTGTGGTTCCAAGTGCTAAATTCTTTTATTCTGACTGAAAGATATTATGTGGGCCAGAGCAAGAGAGGCTGCCCTGCTAGAGAGTGGATCACTTGAGCAGGATAACAGGAGCTAAGTACTGAAGCATTCTAAGAAGATGTAAAGCAAATACCATCCTAAGAAAGAAAGAAGGTTCTGAACAATTCCTGACACAAGAAACCAGGGGAAAAAAAAAAGCTTTTTATGTATACCAATACATTTGAAACAGATGCCAAACATTCAAGACCAGGTATTTTGCGCAATTTCCAACTTGAGATCAAATTATAACAGAAATCAGGAGTCCCAAAATGAGAAAAGTATTCTCAGAAAGGGGGGTTTTGTACATAAAAAACAAATGCAGATTTGGTAGGCTGAGGAAGGCAACCAAAACGGGCCATATGTTTTGAGGGGAGAGAACAAGAAATGTTAATGCATTGGATAAGTAAGTCTTAAAAAAAGTCTCTCCTATGAGCAGAGAGAAATGGAACAAGATCAAACACTCAAAAGAAAGCCTTAATAATGAATTGGAATTTCCTGAGAAGAAATAGGATGCAAAATTGTGCAGGATAAGGAAAAAAATTCAGATTTGAGCAGTGTCTGGTGTTTAGATGAAAACATATTTGGAAGAAGCAAAACCATCTTCTAGAAAAGTCAATGGAGGATGACTGAATGAGTCTAAAATTAAGCTAATGATGCAGTTTTAGACAACAAATTAAAGGAGAGCTGTCTGTGGAATTTATTCAAAGAATTATGTGTGAGAGCTGAAACATCAGCTTAAATAGTAGTGAAATCTGTATAATTTATAAAGTACACCCTGGTACCCAAGCTTGTACACTAGCAGCAGCAAAGCCTTTGGAGCAAAGTTAGTTGTGTTAAAATAGGGAATGTTTGAAGAAGAGAGAAAGAGAATAATTCCCAGTATAAATGTGTCTGAAGGAAGGTTACAAAAAAGCAACCCAACCTGTATCAAAAGGTTCTTTGATAAAATAAGTTCAACAGGCTTCTGAACAATTATTTTGGCTATCTAGAGGTAACACCAGTAGAAAACCAGGGCTTTTGGATGCCAAATTTAAGTGCTTACTAAATGGGACATATTCAATATTGTTATGATAGTTAAAAGACCATATTCAGTGGTTATGAGATTAAATGGTTTTCAGAGGAATAAGATAATAGTATTTTACTTCAAGTCCAGGGTGTCCAAGCTCAATGGCGTTAAAGATAGTGCTGTAGAAAATGACAGGAGAATGCTTTAGAAAGCTGAAAAAAAATCAGATTCCAATTTGGCACTTCTGAATTTCAGGGTAACATCCTTTAAATTTGATCTGTCACCAACTGAAACAGGATTTGACAGAAAACTTAGAGCCAGACACTTTGATTGTATAACCTCTTCTTTTAACTTACAAGTAAGTTAGAAAAAGACAAAAATGAAACAGAAAGTGTACTTGGGGAGTGCAAACTATCATGCAGCCTGTACATCTGTGGGGCAACGCACATGCCAGACAAACGTGAGCAAACAGCGAACGTAACCTTCAGTAAAGTTGTTCCAATGAGGCTGCTATTGAACATACAGGAGGGACTGGACTCAACTCCTCCTCTTCAGGAAGAAACTGAGTAAGAAGTGAATTCTGAATATATAAGTCTAGAAACAGTAAGCAGCTGCAAAGAAGTTGGTAAAAGAAGGCATTATACTGCAGTAGTTGAAGAGCTGAAGATAGGAAGAGTTCTAGAGGTTCCTTCAGGAGACCAGAGGAAGGATACAAAAGGACTTCTTGCAGCAGATGGTTGCCAAAGAATCTTGTCTACCATCATCAAGAAAAAGCAGTTAATACACATCTTTTCTTGAATGCAGCTTTGAACATGTCCCTTCGTTTCAGTTTAGAGACAAGTCTGGGAGAAAACGCTCTGGACTGAGTGTTTCCTCTAAAGAAATGAGTTTCAGCAACCCCTTGCTCCTGATACGAAATGAATAGTAGTGGGTGAAAGTGGAAAAAAAACCTGTTCATTTACAAACAAAGTGCCCGCATGGTACGGGGAAAAAAATGAAGGGGTAAGGTCAGAACCTTACCCCACCCCCTGCCCCACACACACGCACCCGCAGCATAACAAACAAACCCAAAATGCCAGGGGGAAAAAACAAACTCTGCCAATGGAATGGCAAGAGATAATAAAATGGTGTTCAGCCTTTTAGGAGGAAGGAAGTTCCATATAAATATGCTGTAGAACATCTCAACAAGGGCAAAGTGCTTTTTTTTTCTTAATTAACATAAAAACCTAAATAAGACTCTCTCAACCACAACAGAAGATTTGACTCCTAAAACAGGGGGGAAGGGGAAGGAAGAAAGCACAGCAGCAGCTCTGGGAAAAAAGCAGGTGGGAACCTGATGAAACTCAGATGTTGGTCTCTTCCTCACAGCAGATGAAGCTGGTGGATGCAGGGTCCTTTCTTTCATTGGTTCAGACTTCCCAAGGTCTGCAGCTGGGCAGAGAGGCTCCTGCAACTCCTGCAACTTCCCACAGGTCACGGCCAATTGCATCCCAGTGATTGTTTGATCTTGGACCAAAATCAAGCTGAACAGTTCAGGAAAAAACAAAACCCGTCAAAGGATTGCTGCTGCAGTCCAAGAAGAGGGAAAGAAACTTCTTGCCTGAGCTAACAAAAACCAAGCTAGCTAAGCCACAAAGTAATGCCGTCCGCATGGCAACCCAGCACTCCAGGGTGTAAGGTTTTGAATTGAGCCCAGAGGGGCCCCAAGGCTCCCACCCCTCCCCCAGACCCACCTTAAAATTACAGGAAGCATTTTATGGGCATAGAGCAGATGATAAGGGAATAGAGTATCATCATAAAATCACCCCAAGGCATTCCCTTGAGAAGAAGAAAGGAATAGTGATATTTGAAGCAGTCTGCAGACACATACTCAACGTTGTCAATGGCATTCATGTCTGAGACAATAGAAAATGAAACAATGGAATAACCACCCTGTTAAAGGGAGCTGTGAAGAATCCATGGCTAGAAAAGTTTAAGGTAAGGTTATGCAAACACCTCTCAGGAATGAGGATGACATAGTAGGCGTCACTGAAAGGTGTCCTTGTCCAGGACAAGGAAGTTGGAACTAGAAGATCTTTAAGGTCCCTTCTAGCCCAAACCATTCTATGATTCTAAGTGTATATAAGCCTGGAGATACTTTTTTCCTAAGATTTGATCTTGCAAATCTTCTCCAGGAGTAGTTTCAAGTGTTAAAATGAGTGGGATCATGCTATTGCTTAGAAATTAGAATGTAACAGGAGCCTTTTCAAAGTAACAATGGTATTCTAAAAACACCAGTGTTCATTGAACATTATCAGGTATTCTATTCAGATGGCACAGTGCAGCAAAGTCTTGCTGTGCATGGCTCTATATATACTCAAAGGGTGGGATTCATATCCTACTAGCTCACACTCCGGCGAAGAAAGGCAGAAGGTGAATAAGAAAATATGTTTTTATTCTTGTTTTACAAAAAGGGCACAGAGAGGTAAACCACTTGTGGTGGTCATACAAAAAGCCTGTAAGTCATGTAAGGATTAATTCAGAACCTTCTGCCACAACATCCTGTCTTTCTTTAGGAGTGTTGCACAACTCTCTGATGTAACAAATTATGATGTATTTTCTAAGGCCTCCACTATGATATGTTGTCTTTCCCACATGAATAAGGGAGTCTTTTGTTCAGCAGTTTGGCACAGTGTTCGATGCAATCCTGCAGTTGGTTAAAATGGGCTACTACCAGTTGGAGATCCAGGTGATTGATCTTCTACCACATTTTGGGAGTAGATGTTGTGAGTGACTAGACTGAGCAAAAGGAATGGATAATTCAGCAATCAGTCAGTCATTGTCATTGTGTGTGCTTGTGTATGTTGCATTTGGTTGACAGACTGCAAGCCACATTAGAAGCAGTAATGAGAGGAGCAAGACAGGAATTGAGAATTTTCCTTTTTGAGAGATGTTACCTATGTTTTCTAAAGCTGAATTTTGAATAGTAAGATGATGAATAGTGAATCACTTAAAAACAAATCTTGTTTAGGTCTTTAGCTTGTATAATAGGTTCTCATTTAACAGAGTTCCTTGTTAACTCGTTGAGGAAATTCAAGACTGGGGGATTAAAATGGCTTTGCATACTTTCAGAAGGCAAGATGATGCATTGAGTTGCTGCACAAGCAGGTGTATTTATTCCATTGATTCTTTCAAAAGCATTCTGTGGATTTTATGACTTCTACTTTTCTCCCTTCACTTCCTTCAATCTATAATTAATCTCAGGGAATGTTTGTCATGCATCATTGTCATTTGGTACTCTGTGAGACTGCTTCAGAAGCCTGGCTCTTGCAGACACAAAAGAAGGGTATTTTTTTCAACATAGAGTGGGTATATGAAACATCAGGAAGACTATTCCTGACTCTGTGCAAAGTGTCTATAACCTCATGGATTAAAGGCAAGAAATGAGGAGGAAAAAGTACACATATGCAATGGGAGAGAGAAGTGGGCACGGGAGATGGAGAAAGCATTTCTTTGAAGGAAATAACCTTGTCCTCTCTATACTGTTGTATTTGAACATGTATATGAATAGACACACCTTTGAATATACAACTCTTACTAAAGTAAGAGATGAAAAATATTTGGTTCTGGTTTCTGGATATATTATTGTGTGAATTTCGTGGCAAATTGAGTTAAAAATTTTATTAGATGTACACTGCCAGAGTGATTGGATTCTAACAGTGGAAAAATAAATTTCAGTACAGATAATTCAGAAATTTAAGGAATCAGAAAGCTGTGGTGCTCATTGGAAAAAAAAACAACTTTGCACTTTCCAAGGTTAGGAATAAAATAGATGAAGACTTCAAGGAATTACTACTGTAATAAGGAATCAGTTAATAAGAATGTATGTCACAACAGTGTTGGATAGCAAGTTGCAATGAAGTGACATTTGCCTGGATTTGAAAAGGAAGGAAAAACATTGATTAAGGAGCATATGATATATTTATTTATGAGTATTTTTCTAATGCAGTCTGCTTGTTTTAAGTTTATATGAGGTGGCTCTGCACTGTGAACACACATGGACTCAATAAAATGGGCTTTGCAGACAGCCTTACTGAATGTATTTACCAGGCAGAAAGATGTTCTTACTTGTGCTTCACAGAAACAGGGGGAGGCGTTGATTAATTTTTGTTTTGGTTATTTTTAAGATCCACTTTCAGTGAGTAAGATAAGACCACCCTGGAGGAAAAATGGCAATGTACATCCATCTGAAACAGAAACAGTGAGTAGCCCAAACTTTCAGAACTCTGGGACTCAAAGTGTATTCTCTTTCAGTGCAGATTTTTGCTCTATCAGCAAGGCAGACACCTCTGTTCTCAGTCTGCAAGGAGGGTATCCTGCCATCCTAGTAACCATACTGAATTAATCTCTCTTGAACCTCTGTGATTAGAGATGTGTTTTGAATTCTAGATTAACCATTAACAAGGTTTTGTAGGGAAATGTTCATTCCCTCCATCCTTGCTAGAATGACTTTGTCTGGTAAATACTAGCTGTTTCTTTAATAACCACATCAGATTAGCGTCTCTTGTTCTTCCAAGCTATCTCCATCCCTTTATCCTTTCTGGTGATGTCTTCCAGGTCTGCAACATATGCACATTTTGTTATTAGTGTTAGAAATATTTTCCTTGCATGAAGGTCATTATAGAAAAGCTGACCCGGGCTTTTTCTAAGAGATGTTTTCCTAACAGCTCCCCTCTACCGTGAAAGTTCTTTATTTACCACACTGACACTCATCTCCCCTTAACTTCCTAACCCATCTTACAAATGATTTCTTAATTCCCAATTTCTTTACTCGAGGAGTTCCCCTGAACACCTTACTGTAATTCAGGCAAATTGGAACTAACATATTTCACTTGTCTACAGCAAGCCAGTATCTTCTCAAAGAAAAGTATCACCTGTACCCGGCATGATCTGCCTTCTTCCTGTTCTCCATCCACATTACAGCAATGATTATTCTTTTGGGCCTGTCAGTGGTTCTTGAATTCTTCTGAAAGGTAATTACAACTTTTGTTGAGAGCTCCATCTAAGAAAAATCTTTAGGATGATGTGAAAATGGAATTGAAGTATTGAGCAGGAAGGGCAAAAGAAATGGCTGCACTTCTCCTGGTACATTTTAATGTCTCCTTAACTAACAGCCTCTGCAGAAACATTGACATTCAGGCTGTGTTGATACTCATGGTAGAGCCATGTAATGATTACAATAAATATATTTAGATAAGGAGCACAAGATATTATAACAATCTCCATTAATAAGAAATTAAGTTTGTTGAGTTTTCTCTGTCTTGTAGTATTTTTTTCAGTTTATTTCTGGAGCAATGCGAAAGAACAGGATCATTTTCGTTTGTTAAAAGAGAGCAATGATTATTTTTAATCATTTTAGATAATGATTTTCAGCAGTAAGAGAACTAAAGTGTTGGCCAATCAAAGGCTTTTAAGAATAAAATGTCCAGCACTAGAATTTGCCACTTTGAAGCAGGTCAGTTTAATTAAATAATTATGGCCCTAATAGATATGCAGACATGTAGAAATTGACTCCACAGTTTTATGTTTTTCTAAATCTTGCATTGATTTTGGACCATAAGCTTTGAAAATATGTTCAGTACGACTGGATAAATGATGTATTGAATATAATTTCTTAAGGCACTGCAGAAACCTTTTCCTTGGTCTTGAAAAAAACTTATTTATTTTTTCAGTGCTAAGGCTGTCAAGGTGAAAGGAGGAAAAAAACAAACACAAAACCCAAGGGAATTCTGTTTCTTCTGTCCAAACATACCCAGTAACAGAAACAAGTGCAAATCATTAATAAATCTAATCCAAAAGTAATTAGACATCTGTAGTCACTGCATGGAAAGAATTACGTAGAAAAAAAATCTGTCTTAGTGACATGCGTGGCAAGTCCATCCAGAAGCTGTGTAACAACAATGAGAACGTGTCAATAGACATTAACAGACTAAAAGGTCCCACCTGACATCTACCATCTGCTTGGGTTTGGATGTTTTCTTTGGTTTTTTGAACTCGAGATACCCTCTACCTATTTATTCTTCATAGATCTCAGAAGAAAGTGTCTGTCTTAGACTCCGTTATTCCTAGATTTTTGGGCTTCTGACAGAAACAGTGCATGAACAAACAGTATTCAAAAGATCTCATTTTGCCTCCAGCTAAATTCACCAAGTGTCAAAGCAAGTGATTTATTTATTTATAAAGCAAAAGCAACTCGTTTTTCAAATCTCTAAGATTCATATTAGGGTGGGGAGGTGGGGAAGGTTGGAGACTAAGTTACCTGCTTGGTTCGTATTTTATTTAGCTTGGTTCCTCTGTTAAATGTGACCCTGTGGCAGTTTATGGCCCCCACACAGTACACACTTTGAGTGAAAAATAGACCCATTTGGCCATCGTTTCAGGGAATGTTTCTTGAGAGTTTTACACTGCTGAAAGCTTTATTGCTGCTATTAGTGGGAGAAGATACAAACTTTCAAATAAATCTGCTCAATATTTACCTTCTTATTGTCTCCACTTATGCCTACTCTTTCTATGCAATTTCAGACAAAAATGGAATGAAAAAGATCAGGAAAATTGCTCCTAGTTAGCATCTCATAACTGAATGGTAATTTAGGATTTCCTTCTGTTTGAGTAGCTATCTCAGAATTGGAATTTTCTTTTTGTTTTTTTCATTTTTTTAATTTTCACTTCTGTTTTTCTTTTTTCCCCTAAAATTGAAAATAATCTATGGAATGAAAACACTTTTCACATTTTTATTGGATTCAAAAGATTTTTTACTCTTTAAATGGGCTCAAGCCTATGTCTTTCAAAGATTTTATAAAAAGCCACAGAGGCAAGATATTAATTTGGTAGGTGACGTACTTTAAAAGTAATAGGCTCAGGTATAAAATGAACGAGGCTCGAACCTTAGTTGTAGATATTACAAATATTATGCTAGCTGCAAAATTAAGTTTTGGGTCAGTTGGCTATTTTGCCACTATTTTTCATACATTTTTGGCAAACAAGCACATCCTGCAACCAATCAGTTTGGGACAGAGAAGTTAGCTAAAAGCCCCATATTTCCACAAGTTTTTTTCACAAAAGCATTTTTCCAATGGATTTTTTTAAAAAAAGAAATCCTATCCAAGTGTTCAAACAGTGATACAGGCACCCGAAATCTGAGATACTTGCAGACCTTGGTCACTATCTTTACATTCACAGTATAAGATTCTTTGGGTTTGGAATATCCTGAAATGTGGGCCAAAAAAAGGTAGAACTTCAAAGTTTTATAAGGAGGTTTTTTTGGTTGGTTGCTATGTCTGGGTGTGTAGCTTTCACATCATGATGTGAAATGTTTGAGAAACTACTTCAGTACATCACAGAAATATAACAACCCAGCCTTTCTGATATTTTCATTTTATTCATCTAAGACAGATCCAAATATAATATCCATTGTTCAACCTGCCACATTTTAATAAAGTATCATACGGGATTGTGAGTTCATAAAATCTTAACTACTTTATGTTATTCTTAATGCAGTTTCTTCTGGAACATGTGCAATATGTTGATATTCTGTAGTTAATAGGTTGTTCTTGCAGAATCTAATGTATAGTGAAATAAATAAGCCATTATGAAATGGAAAAACAGTGTTTCTTTTAGGAGCTCAGCTGACTGCTCTGTCATCCAAAAAGAAAAAGAGCAATTGCATTCAGTTTTTTTGTGTCAGGCTTGGAGCTGCTATGAGGGAGAGGTCCCCCATAAAGCCTATTTCCTTCCTGGCTGAAACTGGATTAAACTTCATATGCCAATGTCCTGCATCAGGATGGAATGAAAGCCCCCAAGGAATACAATCCTCACGCAAAGCTGAAAACAGCAACTTTGTGTAACCCCTTGTAAGGCAGCAGAGAGAGTGAGGTGGCACAAGCCAGCAGGGAATGCCCTCGTTCCCTGTTGTCAGTGTTCGCTGAGCTGCACCAAGGTGGAGCACACAGGAGATGCCCACGCAGCCTGCTGGCACTCACACTGCCCTCTGTGTCCTGATGCCCTGCAGACAGTAGCATAACTTGAAGTCACTGACTTCTTTTTCTTCTTTTTTCCATGGACTTTTTCATTATAGAAACTGCTGAAACCCTGCAGTTGTCTTTTGTACCAGCAGCCCCCAGGCACATGGGAACATAGATTAAAAACAGGATGTTCCATTACTCCAGGAGCTCACTATGCTGCCAGGAGTCAGACTGACTTCAGTTCCTCAAGGTTAAACTGCCATGAGAAGTAACTGCAGTACAGTCCCCTTGCTCCTTTATCACAGCGCCTTGTGGTGACCTGATGAGATCATTTGACCAGATCATAAGGGAGTTTCAGAGACAGTCCAGTCCTCAGGCAACCCTAAAGTAAATTCTGTAGCTTAAGCACTACAGAATCTGCTGCAAATAAAAAAACAGGGTCAGATTTCTCAACAGACCAAATTTATCCAGATGGAGTAGTCTATTGCCATGTTTATAACCTTTTAGTTGGACTTTTCCAGGTTTCTGTACCCAGCAATCTAATTTGTTGGCAAGTATTTCACAGTAAAAAGACAGTTATTTTTCATTGCTGGTCAAAAGTGAGAGGCAAAAGCGTTCCACACACCTCCTCTGAATTGATTCAGTCACTCTCTGAAAAGCAAACCATAGTCTTACTTTCAAAAAAATTCTGCACAGGAGCAGTCTTCACACTCTTTGTTAAGTGTTCTAGGAGAATTAAAGCCCAAAATGAACAAAACGTTTACAATCCAGTTGGGAAAAGAAAACAAACTTAGGAAAGAAAGCCAGCTATGATAATCTACATATTCTTATACTTGCTTGGAACACTCATGCAATAGCTTTGTGGGACAAGCTCAGAAAAATTGATACTCCAAATGAAATAACATTTGAAAACTCTTCTCATTTCAGCTCTGGTCTCAGGGAGGAGCTGTAATGTGTCTATGAATAATGTTTAGCTTCAATCTCTTTTACAGCCATTCCAAACAGATGAACAATTTTTGAAAAGCTACTGTTGAAGATGCACTTTTGCCTCTTCATCAAAAACGTATAAAAATGAAATATATTGCAGTATTTATTGCAATGTATTACAAATGTTCAGGGTGATCCAGTACAGATGCTTCTTTTTCTCTGTGGCACTGACCTTCAAAAGTGATGATGTGAAAAGCCCTAGATTTTATGACAGCTTAAGTCAGAATACATTACAGCTTCTACATTAATATGAATTTGTTCAGCTGTAAACTTGGAACATGAAAAGAAACTCTGTACCTTGTACTACACTATAAAGTTTAAATATGAAGAGAAAGAGGTTCAAGAAACTATAACTAGGATTTAAGAATACTTCTATGAAATGAATTTCCCTTTTTGTCTTTCCCTACCGCACAAATCATTCTTTCAGGGTGTTTCATGAATTCTGCATTTGTTAAATTAATCTAATTATAAACAATGTAAAGGCCAGCAGAGTAGCAATACATAGACCTGCACAACATAGCTACGTAGTTAAACTGGTCACTTAGTAATTAAGTTTGAAACGAGGATTCCAAGACAAAACATGCATAAACAACAGCTGTGAGACATGGGCTGTCTGTGTCTGTAGCAAGCTTTGTGATCTTATTGTGTCAGCTCAAGCCAAGCAAACAGCTCTAACAGTGCTCACTGAAGGACATTTGCTGACCCTGTGCCAGTGCTGAAGACCTCAAGAGAATTACAGCAGTGATCCCTCTCCATAGACCCCGATGGCCTATGGCCCTCAGCCCTTTGAGTTGCTGGCTGACTCCATCAGTTGCTGGCCCTAGCCTTCAAAGCACTGTTTCCACAATCAAGAGCTCCAGAATCAAGCACTATCCTAAGGAAGGAATGACACTAGTGGTTACTGCCTTAGGCATGCAGATCTCACTGGACAACTCTGGCAGTTCCCTGGAAAAGTAAAGGAAGGCACAACAACCATTATTGAAAAAAGGTGAACACCTCTTTCGGAAACCATCACTTAAGGTTATTAGCTTAGATGCCGCAGCTGGCAGCATTTTGCTGGCAGGAGGAGAGAAAAAAGATGAAGCAGAATGGATGACCAGAAATTAAATTCTTGGAGTAATTTACATTCAATTAAGTTTGGGTTCTTTGTGTAGCTTAACCTACGTGTCACCTTTGTGTACATGGTGTAGTTTTACTCCCATGCATTGCATGTCCACCCGTCCTGTCAGGTTTAACTTATGGCTTTGCTTCCATGGGCAATGCAGTGAAACAGCTCTGGCTGAGAAAGTGCCCTCATCTCTGCAGGTGAGGTGCGACTGATAGCAGGCCCAGGAACAGCATTGGCTTTCTGAGACATCACTTCTGCTTCCGGACCACAGTTGTGCCGAATAGGAAAAGAGCACCCAAACGCCACACATTCCAGTCACAGAGACAAAAACAGGATTAGAGAGGTATGTCTGAATAGTAGGTGGAGAGAGACCTGAAGAGGGGAATACTCACTATTCATGCTGTATGTAGCTGACTGAAAATAGTGAACTGCAATGCAACTACAGAGCAACTCCAGAGAGGAGACTGGGATGTGAGATCAATAATTTGGATCATATGGGGTTGTGCCTTGAGCAGGTATGTTCAAACCAGCACTTGCTGCTTCAATATGGCAGAGTCACAGATGCAAAGGACATGGCATAATTAGAAAATTGCAACATCCTATCATGGAAGACATGTCAGGGAGTCTACAAAAGAACCTGGAGACTTCTGAGATGCAGATGTGACTGCTGAACACACTTTTGGGCACTACTATCAGTTTAGAACAATTATCAGTGGCTCTGGGCTACTCTTCTGGAATGGGTGGCCTTAGCTGTCCCCCTTTTCCTTTACAGGAGGATTTCAGTGCATCCCCATTCCTCTGATGTAGTAAAAGCTGATCTGCCCTTAAGAGTTGTGTCTATGGCAAAAAATTTAGAGCTTTCATATTTTTCTGCTGTCTTGAACCACTTTTGATGTTTCTATTGTAG
Organism: Origma solitaria; assembly: GCA_013397895.1. NCBI lineage: Eukaryota > Metazoa > Chordata > Aves > Passeriformes > Acanthizidae > Origma > Origma solitaria. Next base: position 1,074,077 of record VZRL01003022.1, read on the forward strand.
AGTCACTTTTGTGGCATTTCTACATGCTGCTCCAGCGTATTCCATCTGGACATAAGTTCAGCTTGTGCTCAAAACATTCACTTGGGAGTACTATGGTTATGGGCAGTGTGCTACTGAGACTAAGAAAACCAGCATGGAATCTATTACCTCCCACTCACTGCTGTCTAACAAGATTCCTGGCTTCTAATTGTCTAAAAATGTGGGTGAGTTTACTTACATCTCCCTACACATGATCATTAGATGTACCTTCAAATTCATACAGCACTCTTAGAGAGAGTATTGAAGAAAAGACAGCTGATTTCTTTGGCACTGAAAGTGTCTCTTAATGAGAAGTTATTAGGAGGGATGAAAGTGAAGATGACTCATGAAATGAAGTACATTACTCACATCTTAGTATATACAAGGCATTCAAGTTTATGAAGGAAACTAATTCCTGTGAGAAGTAATAAATAAAACATGCATAGTGTCCTTCTCAGTTCAGGCTTAATAGCAACTTTAACAGTATGTAAGTCACATTAATACCTTCTGCAACGAAATGCATTTGATGTTTTCTGCATAACACAACACAATGAGAGGACTTAAAATCCTTACATCTTTCAAACCTGCCTCCTTTCCCCAATGGAATTCTGAAATTTGGACTATGAGCAAGAGCCAGATCCAAAACAAAAGTACTTTGGCGCCTAACACTCAAAAGCAGTGGAATTTAAGTTTCCCAGTCCAAAAGCAAACAATCCACACCACTTTATTTAACTCATCACATGACTGTCCATTTCCCTGACCTCTCAGACAAGAGCAAACACACAACTTATTACACACCTAATGGAAGTTACTTCCTCCCAGCTGAGGCACAACAACAGCTCTTCTTCTATTACAATGTGCAATAAACCCTGAAAAGTTTTCAAGTGAACTTGATTAGTCTGCAGAATGGAAGATCAAACTAACCATCAGCTACCTTCTGTTGAGGAAACAATTTCCAGTTAAAGAAGGCAGTAACCTCTTACATGAAGCTAACATCACCACAAGTAGTCACCTATTTTTAGAAGTAGCTATTTAGGTTCCTGATAATCTCTTTTGTATGTGCCTAGTCATACCAGACTCTTGGCTGGACTAAGCTGAACTCAGCAGTTTGGTGTCTTCATATGTCTTTGGTGTGCATCTTTAAAATATTGATTGAAATACTGTTAAGAAGCCTTCTTGCAAGAGTCTTCAATACCGAGATGGATAGTGCAATCTATATTCCAAAATATTACAGAAAATAGTTTATCAATATATTTTTTTTAATACCAGTGAAAAGTTTCAGTTGATGTGTGGAGCTGAGGAATAGGAAAAGGTTAAGTACCTACTGTCTACTGTAGAGAAAGGCTCAAAGAGTTTAGAGGACTTTGAGGTTTATAGCATAGTGAAGAAAGCCTTGATGTACAGTCTGAAATAATGCTGGAGTACCATGGTGCAAGATTTAGGTAAAGGAAAACGAAACAGGATAGGACCTGTCAAGTGGCTACTGGTTTCAGAATTCCTGTGGAAATTGCTTACGGGAGAAAGGGCTGAAACTGCTGAAGGAGTCATGTATTTTCTAGACCTGGAACAATGTGTTCATTAACCTTTGGCAGTGAAACTGTAAACAGTAAAACAGTAAGTAGGGGGCAGGCACCCTGTCACTGTGCCTGCTGTGTGTGATGGACTACAGGCTATGCCATTCCCCCGCAGGGAAACAAGGCCTGGGAACATTTCTCTTTCTGCAAGCATAGCATTTAGCCAAAGGCTAGGGAGTCTTGATCCAGATAGAGACAGCTAGGATAAAACTAGCAGAAATGACACGTGATCCCAACTTTCCAAAATGACATGTGAGCCCAGCTTTCCTAAATGACACAGAGAAAAGACAGAAAAGATGATTCAAGATTTTTGTGGAGACCAAAGAGCAGAACCCCTGCATAAAGCAAACTAGAAAGAGCCCAACAAAGGGACCCAGGAGGACCTTCACAGAAATGTAAATGGAAAGTGCTTATAGGTAAAGTTTCCCATAGAGTCACAGAAAAAGGTATAGGAAAGCTGACAGATCTGTGTACCCAAGGAGAAAATCGTAATAAAAATCATCTATTGGAGTTGAAGGGTCAGTGGGGTACAGCGGAATGAAGAGCAAGAGCTTGGAAGAGTACAGGATTGCTGGGTGGAAAGGAGGGGGCAAACAGCCTCATTTCAGATGAGCTTTCAACCAAGTGGTTTTACACAGTGTTTGCAGCAACTCGGAAAGCTATGAGCGGACTGAAATGAGCCTTGCAGAAAGGACGTGCCTGCAGGAAGCAAGTCCCTAAGAGCATTGCCATTGCTAGCTTTCTCAAGGCAAGATTCCATGTGTTTAAACTATTCCTGGTGTTTATTGCAAGGCTCTCCAGAAGGAACAAACATCAGCAAATCTGTTGACAGGCCCCTGAAAGTTCTAAAAGTCCTCAGTTGCCCTACCAGGCTTCACATGGGACCACAACCTACACCTGCCCAAGGGCCCTATTGCTTCTATTTAAGTCAGACTGGGGAATTCAGTCCTTACAGCTATGGTGTAAGTGTTACTATAGCTGGGTCTATTTTCTGCTGCCCCAGCTTACTGCTTGGGTCTCCTACATGTAGTCTAGAGTTATAGTGTAAGTAGCATTGTCTTTGAGCTTTTATTGAAGTCTGAATCTGCAGTGGCTAGCTTTGCTAGTGTGCTCAGCCCACCACAAGCAGTGGCTAGTGGTGCCTGTGTCCCACAGATAGATCTCTTCAAATGGCAGCAGAGAAAGCTGTACTAGTCTGAAGATGGAAGTTGTAAATTGTGCCCATACAGCTGTGTTGGACTTCCAAGGACAAAAACTGCAGCTTTGCACTTAAACACCTTGCCACCTTCTACGCTTCACAGAACACATGGTATGAGAGAAGACTGCAGAGCTTTGGACAGGGAGGCCTGTCACCTAATGGTAAATGCACACAAGGGTGGGGGAGATAACTTTTGTATTTATTATCCCTGGTGACCATATGGTACAAAGCCTTTTAAAAAGCAAATGCTTTCATGCTAAGGTCCATATAAAGGCATAAAGTAATGAGAATGCGGAGAGAAAGCAAGAAACTTGTAGTTGCTCTTAAAATACAAAAGTGCTATATAATCTCAGTAAACAGGAGTGCAATAGCAGAGCCAGTCTTTCAGAAAATGCACAGAGTGCTGATAGTCAAAATCATCTCACCATGGTTTAAAAACTGCCCCTCCTTTCAGCTGTTGTAACTGGGAAGGCGGGAGACGAGTGTGAGCAGTGTGACTCAGATTATAGTGGAAAGGTTTATACTCATTGGTGACACGGCTCCAGATTATGCAAGGCTTGGAAAAATATGGCAGCCCGCAGTTGCATGGGATTTTCTGCAGCTGTATTTCCCAGCTAGTTTGTCACTACTGCCCCTTGCAAGTGTGTCTGGATGAACAGTCTGTGATGCTGCATCACTGTCCTGGATTTCCCTCTGGCATGGGAAGGCCAGAAGGGGGTAAGTTTTCTGCAAATATTCCTCCTCCGGGAGTTCAGGTGCTGCTGAACTTCCAGCTGCTGCAACATTTGCTCCCCCATGCAGAGCCCTCTTGGTGCGAACTCTACGTTTCTCTCTTTTGCCCTCAGACAACTTGAGGAGTTGCAGCGGCCTGCACTGACAGAAACAAGGGTAATTTCAGTACGGCTTTGTGGCTGTAACTAAAGCAGTTCAGGGTCCTTTCCCTGACTTTCTTTGCCTACATCACAGAGAGAAAAAGTATTCCATATAAATATAAGGTAAATGACCTGATGAACTCCCACATAACATGCAGGAACTCTGCTGTCATAAAATATAAGACTATGATGAGTGTAAGGATGACTGAGGCAATTTGTGCAGTCAGAATGCTGCTCTGTTGTCACCAGCATTACAGTTATTAAGCTTAAATACATGTGAGATGTCTTTTCATATTCCATCACTGGACTGTGACTAGTTGACTCTGGAGAATAGCACTGGGCACATGATGTTGAAGGGTAGTGTCATGCTTACAAACTGATCCTAATAGTAGCACCTTTCACTGTGGTTTACATTCAATACATTCCATATATCCATTATTCTCATCTTCTCCTTGAGGGTTTTGGTAATTCTGTTTCATCCAATTCTCTGTGTCTAAGGTGAGACTGGCAGCTGCAGTTCTGCTGGTGTTCATCTGTCCTTATACCTGTTTCCAGGGGACCCATTAAAAGTTAGTAAAATTTTCCTGACTCCAGACTTGTTAGAACAGAGACAGCTCATGATGTCTGAAAGCAGGGTCTTGCTGGACACAGTCACTGTCCTCTCTCTTCCTTGGAGTTACTTTCTGTGGACAGGCAGCCTGTCACCTGCAGAGACCTGCTGCCTTGCTGCCATTAATTGCATCCCACCTGACACTCAGCTCTTTGTCATTTAATGTCTCCAATTTTGACAAGATTAGACTGCCTTTATGTGCACAGTGGATTTTTAAGGGCAAAATTATGTCTATATGTGTGTCCATATGATCAACTTCCACTGGATCTTTTGAAGGAGTCATTGCCAGTTTTGTTTCAGTTTAGAGATAAGTTTTGGGAGAAAACACTATGGAATGAGTGTTTCGTCTAAGAAAAGGAGTTTTAGCAATCCCTTCCTGCCGATATGAAATAAATATTGGCCGATGAAAGTGAAACAAAAA
>VZRL01003022.1:1078902-1146120 GCA_013397895.1 Origma solitaria
AGCAGGTCAGGGACAGAGGAAAAACAGATGGGAACCTGAGGAGCTCGGATGCTGTTGGTCTCCTCTTCGCTGCAGATGAAACGGGTGGATTTTAAAGCCCCTTCTTTCACTGGCTCAGCTTTTCCCGAGGTCTAGCCGAGATGGGGTGTCCCCACGGCATCCCCGCCGATCAGCGCCGGGCGGCCCCTGCCGATGGTACAACCTCCGACGGGAGCTAAGCCGAAGAGTTCCAGAAGAAACCACCGAAGCTGCCGGAGGATTACTGCTGCAGTCCAGGGAAAAACTTCTTGCCTCAGCTAACACCAACCGAGCTAGCTCAGAGCAACAGTGCAACACGCGTCCGTGGCACACGGAGCACGCCACAAGTGAGGGCTTGAAGAAAGCCCGCGGAGTTCCCCCGGCTCCCGCCCTGCCCTCGGACTCAGCTTGAAGCGACAGGACCCATTTCTGGGCATAAAGCCGACGATCAGGAATAGAGTGTCGTCATAAAATCATACCAAAACAAGTTTCCAGGTTTGAATGCTTTACGTGTGTACAACTGGAAAATAAGTTCCATGAGACATTATTCGAAAATGTGGCATAACCTGATGCACTTCCAGAGATTAGTTTTATGTCTTGGGTCTACCACTAAATTCAGGTGATCATTGTAAGAATGCCCATAAATCCTTCAATCCTAAATCCCAAACGAATCCTGTTAAGCATAATGGAAAGTTCAAAAAGAGCACAGCAGGAAAATATTAAGCAAGGCAGCATCCAGTCTAAATGATGATGAATTTTCGTTAATCTCACTTGCCCTTCGTACTTGAATTCGTCACATTTATAAACATAGCCTTTGTAGACTTTAGTCAGTTTTAATTGAAAGCCAATGACAGTAAAGTACATTTCATACATTTTTAAAGATGTTCCTTAAAGAAATTGATTTTTCTTAATGACCTTTTTTTATTTCTTATGATAATGTAGCAAATATGAATCTCTGGTTTAAAAAAAGCCATTGTAGGGGGTGGACTGCAAGAATAGTATGTCTTCAAAATGACCTATTTTCAGAAACCACTTGGCAATTTGTCAGGATGAGAGATTTAACTAACCGAGACCCAATTTTAAAATAACTATGTAAATGAAATTATTTCAATCTCTTTTGACGACAGGTAAAGCAAACTTCAGAGCATGCTACAAGAATCTGATGTCCTCCCAGCCACCTAAAATAAATTACCTTTAGTCTCTATGGCAAATTCATGTAAATCAGCACAGTCTGTACAGCAATCAATCAACAGTTTCCTATTGCCAAGTGAAGTGGCGTATTTCTGCCATTGATGCATGGCTGATTGGAGGAAGACAGGCTTTAAAGCAAGGAGCAAGATTAGGATCAGTTGAGACAACTGTTACCTACTTTGACTCTGAAAGTAAGTTAGTCTTTTTAGGACTGCAGGATCTTGATAGTCTATACTGTCAAGCTGTCCTTGGGAGATTTTCATCTGGGCTTCAGAATGACCAAGAGTTCCCTGCAATGCTTCCCTTCCTGTGCTCGTATGAGACATAGATGACTGGTTTCAGGTGCTAGACTATGCTGAACACTAATCCAAAGTGTCATCATTCTCTAAGAGTAGGCAAAGTTTGGGACTGTTCAAACAGGCTTGATGTCATATTGTAGACCTTGGAACATGGGAAATAACAGCTGCATATGTGTATCAGGTGAAATACATCAGATATTATATGGGTATATGGAGAAGGAGAAAATTGACCTAAAGCACCTAGTATAATTTTTCTCAAAAGTAAATCAAATAAATGTAGGATGATGAAAAATTTGCAGCCCTTAAAACATCATACTTCATAAAATTTCACTCATTCTTACATGAGCATGAGACTATGCAGCAAAACTCAAGTTTGTACAAGTGGGCCATAGCATAGCACACTTGCAAGCGATGATTAGGAGTCAGTGATCCTCAAACCCATTAGCATCACATGGTTGGTTGCCATCAGAATTGGCTTCAGGATCCGACAATGGTCTTATATTTCCATGCATTGATCTCTTTGATGCTTTGGTACAAAATGTCTTTACATAAAATGGGAGTTTCAGGGTATGGCAGGTTTCATGCTGAGGCATGCACATGGCTTTTTCCACTGATTAAAGCACTTTGACTGAAGATTTTTCATTCCTTAAAAGGGACAGTAGAAAGGAGGAAAAAAATCCAAACCAACAAGCACAAAACCTTGCCCCTTTCTGTTGGGGAGCAAGATAAACCAGAAATAACAGGCAGGGCAGTAAAATATAGCTTTTTTTAGTTGCTGTCCTCTCATTTGGCACAGATAACATTGTTCTAAGTACTGCTGAACAGTGTTTGATCAGCATCAAGGCCTTCTCTGCTTCTTACTCTGCCCTGTTCCCACCCTATCCACTGAAGAAGTTGGCAGTGGGCGAGAGGCTGGGATGGCATGCAACCAGGCAGATGTCCCAAACTGACCAAAAAGCTTCTTCATGCTGTGATGCATCATGCTCAGAAATAAAATTGAGGGGAGGATAGGTCAGGGAATTTTGCTTATGGTCTGAGTGAGCATTAGTCCCTCCATGGAAGGAGGCAAGTGAGCTCTGTCATGTCTTATGTTGTTCCTTTGTTCTTTCATGTCTCATTTGCTCTTTAAACTATTCTTATCTTGACCCATAAGTCTTCTCTTACTCTTCATTTTCTCCTGCTGCCTCACTGGGCATGAGGGAGGAAATGGAGTTAGAGTGGTGTGGTGCTTAGCTGCCCACTGGAGTTAATGCCCAATACCTTACCTTGTTTCTTATGCCTTTTTGACTCTTTATAAACATGTTTTCTCTTTGGTTTTACATTAATACCTTAATCTAGCTAGAGATTAGGATGTTTATAAAATACCTGACTAACGAAATTTCATCAGCACATCTGTGGCAGTTTGAAACAAAGATGTCTCTTCAGGCCTGCAGCACCAATACTTTCCTTTAGATAACTCAGAATGTAAAACATAATTTTACTTTACTACATAGGCTGATGTAGGAACCGGACATTTTAGGGATCAGTAAATGAGAAGCAACTTTTTGTGACTCTGATTAGGTCAGGTTCTAGAAAGAAGGGAAGACTCAGTTCCTGGGTCAGCTTGTGACTGGCTCTTCTGTTTGTTCTTGGTTTTGTTTTGTTTTGTTTTTTTATCATCTAGAAGAGATTAACTGGCACTGAACAGCACATTGCAGTGTGGTTAATAATGACTTTCAGAAGTATTTTTTTTACTTTCCTAATCTGCTGCAGCTGCTGCAAAGTAGCTTTAGGTTTTCCCTTAATGGACAGCAGATTTTGAAAGAGGCATACTTTTAACTATTAAATAATATTATGTTATAAACCTCTGCATAACCTCATCTTTTCAGGATTTTTGAGTGGTCCAGTGCTCTCAGTATGAACATATTAGGGCCACAAATGTCCTGTGATTCCTTATAAGAGTGAAAAACAGTCTGGCTTATGTGCAATAACTCCTGCAGGAGTCTATGCAAAACTCATCTATTCAATATGAAGCCATGCAGGACTTGCAAACTTCCCAGGAGTACGTGAAGGGTTTGCTTCTGTTAAAAAATGCTATGAAACTTCTAATGTCTGACAGAATTACTAAACATGTTGAAGTCCTGTGGAGTGTGAGGCTCTACCGCAGGTTCTAGGCATAGCAAATGGGATTGGAGAACTGGCTCTGACTAGTCCTGTTCCCAGCTAAATCCCAGTCACTGTTTTATTTCTGGGCCTACCAGCACCCACAAATTGTAACATCTTGGCTTAAAAGAAAATAAATAAAACTGGATCAGCTCTTTAGAAATTTCACTGTAATCTTCCTAAGTATTCAACAGCATTCGTTTGAGTTGCCATGTAATTAAACCTATTCTGTAGTCAAACCTGAGCAATGGCAAATGAACAGTAAAGGTAGTCTACAGACATGAAGCTGATCAGATATTTTGCACTGTCCTAAGCAGAAACAGTTAAAAGGCAAATGGTGAGCATTACTACTCACAAAGTACAGAGTCCATATGTATGTAGGTGAAAGCCTTTGAAAATAAATTTCAGAAGCCAGAGCTGCTGTTCATGGTACCCAAAGACAGCCTGAGTAACTTCAATACATAACTAGCTAGATTTAAATCCAGACTGTTTTAAAACAGTAAAAGGAAGGTATTTTGGACCTATTTATTCTTATTTATGCTTTGTACTTATAAATTTGTAATGGAAATAGAGGAGGTCAGACATTATATTGCTGTAAGATGACACTAAACAAATAAAATAGATAGAGATTGGCAATTAGTGTGTAAGAACAGTTATTGGAGAAACAATTAGATATAAAGCATGCTATGGCAGATCCTCCATTCTAGAATGTCTTGCTTAATTGCTTTGTCTCGAATATTGAAAACTCTGCTGGTGCTATTGCTGAGGAAAAAAAATCTGATAAACAGGATTTATACACCCTCACACGTATTTGTTTTGAATGGTGTGAATGAGCAGCAGAAAGGATTGCACCTAATTTTTCTGTGTTCAAGGAGATCCTTAGATCTCAAGAAAAAGTACAGACTAGATTAAATGGCAGGTTCCTTTATCATGAAAATTCAAAAGCTAATTCTGGTGTTCTAGTAAATATGTTTCTGAGTGTGTAAAATAGGTGATTTCTAATTGGGGACCAAAAAAAGTAATAGAGCCCAATACTGTTTTGATCAGTTATAGCTTATGTCGTTCGCAGTATTTTCTCTGTGAAGTGTTTGCAATATGCTTTAGTCATGTTGAAGTATTTCGGTTTTGACCTGTTTCGATTTCTTATTTTATTGTAGCATCTTATTTTAAAGCCCAGATTCTGCAGGATAACAAGATTAGTCTTCTGCACTGCAAGAGTGAGCTAAGAATGATTGAAGACAAACCTGGGATAGTGTTAAAGTGCTTTCTAGTTATGTCTTGGACAGCATTGCAAGCTGGAAGTATTTCTCCATAAGAGTAGGGCTACAATAGCATGACATTGCTTCAGAGTTAGTGCAGGTATCTCTACAGAGTGCAGCACTATGCTGTGTTGACAGATTTATTCACAGCTTTGAACACACTTCATCTGAACTTCCCCATGCCTCTTTTTATGTTCCCTTGCAAACTAATCTTTTATGCTCAAAGGAGCAGGAGGAGAAAATGCCAGCAGTTGTGGCCAGACTTTCTGGAAGTAGATGCAAACAGCAGCCATACTGTGGTGTAACACAGCTGTGCTGCATGGTTTTGATACCTGCAATGGCAGTGTGACCTGTGAGTGCTTGAAAGTCATCACACACCTGCTCATATCTGCACTATGTACAGTGCCCTATATGTACCTGGCTGCTGCTACACTCAAAGCTCCCTTGACTGTGATTAGGGACCTTCAAGTTGCATGCGAGGGTACCTCATGCCTTATGTAGGTGCAGAGCAGAGGGAGCTTCACAGAAGTAATTTAAGATAGTCTGTTTGATGGGTTTTTTCTTCAGTTATTCAACTTGATCATGGATCAGAACAGCTCCATGTAAAACTGTTTTGGGGGTTTTTGCCATGTTGTTGATTATACACAGCCTTTGGGATGACTCTTGAGCAGTCATCCATCGCAACAGAACAGCTTCTTCCTAGAGAGGTGATGAACATGTCATAGTGGTTAATCTCTTCATATCTGGTAGTCAGTTCTCGTAGTCCCCTTGCTGGGGTGTACTAGAGAAAATGAGATTTATGCCCATGTCACTCTTATGTAATTATAATGCAAATCCTTAGAAGCTTTGGCCAATGCACATTGCAGCGAGGCTGCTGCGGCTTCTGTCTGAAAGGCTCTGGTAGAGTGGGCTTGGCTAGAATTTCCTGACAGGCTTAATTATGTATAATGTCACTCGTGCTGTTTACAGAACATAGCATGGGGTGATAGTTATTGCTTTTGAGAGAGTGCAATCTTTTCTGAAGTCATTTTTAAATATGATTCATGTGGAAAATTGGCATTCACAGGCTTTGTACTTAGACTTCCTATCCCTAGGAGCCTTTCATTTGGTTGTGTTTTAGAAGTACATATTTTAGGCAGTAATAGGAAAGGAGGGTGAAGGGAAAATAAACAGAAATAAGTTCATTTTTGAGAATAACAGTAGGCCCAGGGAATGTTGTTTTTTGGTATCTGAATCATTGTACCTTTACATTGATGACTCTACTACTTCCTCTGACTACTTCCATTTAGCACAGATGGGAATTCCAGCCTTTCAGTGACACCACTGACAACCTGATCGCATTCATGCAAATGCTTTGGTATCAGTTCTCTCATCTTTTTTGTCTCTCATCTTTCCATGCACAAAAAAGACATTGTATAAGATATATTGAAATTCATAGGAATCTTCTAGTGCCAATTTAGGATCTGTAAGGATTTTTCCTGTGGCCAGATTTGTGAGTCCACTGGTTATGGGTCTGTGACATAAGATCAGAACATTCTTATATGAATCTGACTCAGAAGGCCTAAACTAAAAACATTCTCTTGTTATTTCAATAAAACTTGCATTTTCCAGAACAAAAACATGTTCTTCAACATTATCCAATGTTTCACAAAAACTCCCATTTCAAACACCATCCATATTTCATCCTTTTAACTAATTCCAGGTGTTTTATCCAATATGAGGTCCATAGCATCTGGTTGAAACAATCTAAATACACTTGGAAACTTGTGTAATAAGAGCTAAAATGAAATCATTTGAATGTATAATAAAAAATATAAAGTCAAGGCTGGAGCACATCTATAGATATTGTGCAGTTCAGCACTCTCTTAAAAGCAAGATCTTAGAGTCTTTAACCCAGAACTCCATCAGGCTGTGTCCTAAATATTTTCAGTGAAGGAGACTCCACTTATCAGGTCAACTTGTTCCCAGGTGTAACTAGATTCAGTGAAGAACTTTCTTCAGAACTGTCTCTGAGGCAAAATATAATACTGGCTTAAAAAATCTATGAGTGGAGAGATTTTGCACACTCATTTTCTAAAACTTTGTTGATTCACCTTGCTGTATATTAAATACAAAATGCATGTTGTAAATGTCATAGTCGAGATAATTAATGTTACAGAGAGGACAAGGGATGCCAACTGTTCAGTCAAAACTTACTGTTGTGGTTCTTGATATAAAACCTAAATACTTTGGTTCTTGATATTTGAACCAAGATTTCCCATTTTTTAGGAAGCAGCTCTTGTTAGAGGATGATCCCTTGCTTAAGGATCCCACCTGCATGGACCTTCAGAAATCTTGGACAATGAGGATTAACCTTGCCTGATTTTTCCATTGTCTGGTAGGAATGTTTTTCCCTTGTCTGGTAGGAATATACCTGTTCACGAGGGTTTACCAGGAAAAGGAATGGCATAAGAGGTGCTGCAGCCTAGTTGCTGTCCTCCTGCTGTTGTGATGCAGGATCTTCTGCTGATGGCACACCTCTGCTGTGGCCTTACCAGAGTACAGATCCTCTGCTCTTCATAGTAACTAACAACCACCAGCCTTACTCTTGAGAGCAGTATTTCAGGATTTGTCTTCTCTTTATCCAAACAGACTATTTTTTTTAACCTTTGTCATGCTGTTTCTTCAGGTACTTGTAAAAACATGTGCTCTGCTGTTCATATTTAATTTGTACAAATCTTAATATTTCCATGGAAAACATCTGTAATTCAAACTTGCCCCCAAGTATGTGCCATGAGCTTTTTACACACCCATGTTTCTTTGACTCCTACATGTATCCATTAACAAGAATGTTGAGCAGTGGAAGATAGTAGTCCCAATGATTTACTGCCACTCCTTCTTGTTTGAAACTGTCCACAAATGTCAGGAAAAATAAATTCAAATATCCTTGTTTGTTTTAGAGGAAATCAATTACACATGACTTGAGGGAAAACTGTTCTAAATCGTATCTGCAATTACTCTCTATTTTGGAGGAGACATTTTCTCTCCACTCAGCTATTTCTAACATAAGAAGCTATGGTAGAAATAGTCATATTAAGATACTTCTATTTAACTTCCTTAATTCCATGGTGCTATGAAGCTGCTGCTTTTTCTGTCGTTGACATATCACTCCTTTCAAAAATTTGCCTAAGCACTGTAATTATTTCAAACTTCTTTTCTGACAATTGTTTAGAACAGGTTCTGAGGATAAAACAATGTTTTTAATTAGGTTGAACATTAGTTTGAATCCACAATGCTTGAAAATAGGAAATGCTACTTGCTGTTATTAAACCAAGGAACCCTGCATCAAAGTCATCGAAAATTTTCAAAATGTAGGAGGTAGGTGACTGTTTGCCTTGAAGAACAGACTAATCATGAAGACTATATTCTTATGACTCTTCTCAGAAAAAGTACTGTGTGGCCTTTCAGCACTGCTAAATAAAAAATAAGAATATTATTTCTCACACTGGGAAACTGATTTTTTTTTATAGAAAACACTATTATCAAGCCAATTACATCAATCTGCTGAAGTGTGATACTGAATAAAATATTTTTAAACTATTTTATAAAAAGGACCATATTCTGTTGAAAATTATTGTTGTCATGCAGGCCAACCTTCCATGGATGCCAGTGAGTGTCTGTTTGTTGGATAAGTACTGTAATATGTAGGCTGGGCTGTTCTGAATTGAAGTGTAAAGACACTTCAGATCTAACACTAGTTAGCAAACTAAATGGATTTTAAATATCCTCATTGGTGAGAGCGGAAACTGAAGGCATGAATGCTTCTCTCATAAATCATTGTATGTCATCTGTCTTCTGTAACAACCTTGTGAAAATTCCAGCTGTAAAATACCTGCTTACACAGCTTGGTCAGCACTGTATACAGGCTGAAGTGTTTTCCCTTGCTTCTACTGTCTCTGTTGCAGGCTGGAATCCTTGACCTTTTACAAGTGTCAAATCTGCATTGCTGAGACATGCATGAGAATTACTTTCTCCCTGTTTTTAAGACTCTGAAAAAAGGGAGTGGATTTCAGATTTTTCTGTGGCTTGCCTAAAGAAATCCTCAGGCTTCTTCTTTAAATTAGCAAGTTAATGGAGAAGGAAGTGTCCTGGTTCCAGCTAGGACAGGGTGAATTTTTGCAGTAGGCAAGAGGGGGCATGGCTAAGACCTGGAGGTTATTCTATTCCTCCTCACATCATTTTCCAGGGACCGGGGAAGGGGTCTTTTCTTGGTCGGGGTAGCATGGCAGTGGTTCAGGTATTCCTGGTTTCCACGTGGTGAGCATTTGCGTGTGAATTGTTTACCTCTCTTGTACCCTCTGTTATTAATATTGTTGCTGTTACTGTTTGTTTTCTTATTTCATTGCTGTTTCCTGTAAATTTTTCTTGTCTCAACCCATGACCTTTACCTTTTGTTCCTCCAATTCTCCTCTCCAGCCTGCTGCAGGGGGAGAAGGAGAGGAAGCGGGGAGTGAGTGACCAGCACATGCTTTGGAGCGTTTCAGTGGGAACACTAAATTGGGGAATACCATTCCTAAAGCAGGACAGGAAGGAATCCAGTATTTTTCTGGGCTGAATGCCTCTCTGTTCATCCCTCAGTATGAATTAAAGCTATCTGAGTCTGCATAGCCTGCTTCATCTCCTCTCTGGTTAAACTGACATTACTTCAAAGCTGTTTTGCCTTCATACCTAATAAGGGGAGTGAATTCATTCTGAAACTCTGTTTTTGGAGAAGAATTCAAGCTGCCCATGATATGTCAATGTAGGTGGCATGGTTGACCAACAGTTCTGTAAGTCAACAGAAATTTAAGAGCTAATTATTCCTGCAGGACTTTAGCCTCAAAAATTCAACCTGAACCTCCTGGCACACCAGAAGCTTCCAGTAAAAGCCTTAAAAGAGAACAGCAGCATCTCCCTCCTCATACTTTCCACCTCCCACCGTACTGCCTATAGATTTTGAAGTGGGTTTTGTTAGGTTATTGCGCTTTGTTCCCCTTGTTTTTCCAAGGCTTCTGTGCCTGAATTGGCTTCTACAGGAAAGTAAAGAATGTTCTGCTCAGACAAATGCTATCAGGAGTCTCCTGAAGACCAACATTATAAAGCTGGGGAAGACTGGGTAACCCAGCCTTGTTCTAATCTCTGCTGCAGGCATATTTCATATAAGGGGCACATGAGCCCCTAGGGGATCCATCTGCAGCTCATTATCTTTTCTCTCCCTTCTCACTCAGCACAGGTTTTGAGGACCGTGATATAGACCTGAATTTATGACTGCTCATGTCCATCTACTGATGAGAAAACTGACAAGTGTTATCTTGTAGCATAGTTATAACAAATCTTAACTTGAGTAACTACCACAGTACTTGACTTGCTTCTGTTTATTGAAGGTTCGCAAGAAGGCTGTCTCAGCTCTCCCCTTAGCTGCACTCCCAGTTGTCTGGAGCCACATGATATCCTTGTATACCTTTGTATAATCAAGGTTGTGTGGCATTTACTATTTTTATTTTGTCAACAAACTAAGACCAACCTTCACCTCTTCTCTGTATGTCCTGGGTCTCCATTGTATATTCTGTTCTTGTTCAGTCACTGTGAATGAAACAACTGCAGCAGGCGCAGAAAAGGTGAGATTTCCTCTTATCTAAATTGTTTGCATGCATTAGTTAAAAGCTACCTGACCTCTGAGGTACCTCACTTAGTAAATTCTTTTCCTTCACACCTCTTATTACCTCTTCACTGTTTCCTATTTTTGAGCTAATTTTCTATCCTTGAGCTATTATTTTAACCTGTGTACCATAATTCTCTGCCTTATTCAATTATACTCAGTGTGGAACTTTATTACTCTTTGAAAATGTAAGTGTATGAAACACTGCAGTTCCCTTACTCCTGCTGCAGCAATAGTATCTCTGCAGAATGAAAGTAAGTTAGTTTAAGCATGACTCCTAAGGGTCCACAGTGGATATTTAGAATCAAATTATTCACATGAAAGTCTTCATTAAATGTCCTTCGTATAATTTCTTCACCTATCCCCCTTTACCCTTAACTATGCTAACCAGGCTATAATTTGTTTGCCACAATACACTTTGAGGCTTTTTTTGTTCGATGGCAGTTGTAGACTTCCTGTTTTCCAGTCCTCTGGAGTGTGTCCTGTGAAGAGAAAACAAAGCTCTGTCTCCTCTGTCCTCTGGAAGGTTTAGAACAAAATAACTATTTAACAAATCTGCCATCTTCACCCTTGTTGCCAATTCCCTACTATCACTTTTTAGTGGACCCATTTTCTCTTTTATGATCTGTCAAGTGAAAATATATGTGAAAAGTCCTTTATTTTAGTTGAACATTGCCTGGCAATTTGGATGTTTGGTTTCCTTATTTTACACCTTTAACCAGAAAGAAACATGCTGCCATTTACCCTGGTAATAGAAGTTAGTAACTACTGAATTCAACAGGCATTTTATAGATTGCTACTTGAATGAAAGTTCTTTATCATAACCCCTGCTATAATAAAGTGCTGATGCATTTCCCACCTTTCTCATCAAAAAGCTCTGTTCTCTACAAGACTGATATAAACATGATCTTCTGGGGGCCCTTTCCTGCCTTCGTAACATATGAAGGGCTTTAGAGGGAACGGGTAGCACTCTATTGGAGAGTATGGAAGCTTGAAAAAATAGACAGTACCAATTACTGTCTGTAGCTATCAAACTGAATAGAGAAATCAATTTACATTTAATAACACAATTCCTTCAACTGCTATGAGAATCAGTATAGACCCCAGCTTAGTTGCCTCATCACATGTTTAGCTGCAGCTCTTTTACGGGAAAGTAATGGTACCTCTGAGATCAGCATATGTTAAATCCCACTGAATTTACCATGAGGGAAAGCTTATTTCATCTAGGTCATACCTGTATTATGAATGCTTTAAAAACATAAAATCAGAAATCTCTCATTCATTTGCAGTTTCCACATAAAATGGAAGATAGATGCTTAAATTTAATAAGCCTGTAAAATCAGGCTTATCTTCTGTGTTCTTTGGTAGAATAAAGTTATGAAAGGTCACTTTCAAAACCTTGACAAACATGGAACAGATTATTATGCATTTTGTAGAGGGGGCTTGTCCTCTTTAGGATGATACTTTAAAGCTTGCTTTGCTCTGTCCTATTTCAGCAGTTTTAGAGGATCTGTAATACTGTCCCTACTGACAGAGCAGGGAAATCTGCAATTCATACACATAATGAAGAATCTGCAATTCATACACAGGAAACATAAGCACTAGATCCTCAACCAGACATTCTTTGGAAATTTCTTCAGGTTTTGCAGTTGTCCTTCTGATACAGAAACACAGAATCTCCTGAGTTGGGAGGGACCCACCACGCCTTGCACAGGACACCCCAAGAGTCACATCATGCACCTGAAAGTGCTGTTGAAACATTTCTTGAACTCTGTCAGGTTTGGTGCTGTGACCGCTTCCCTGGGGAGCTGTTCCAGTGCCCAACCACCCTCTGGCGGAAGAACCTTTTTCCAACCCATATATATATGTATATATATATATATTAAAAATATCCAACCTAAACCTCCCCTGACACGACTTCAGGCCTCAAGTCCTGTCACCACAGAGCAGAGACTAGTGTCAGCCCTTCCTCTTCATATCACAAGGAAGTTGTAACTGCAATGAGGTCTCCCCTCAATCTCCTCAGGCAGAACAGACCAAGTGACCCCAGCCACTCCTCATACGGCTTCCCCTCAAGGCCATTCACCATCTTCATTTCCCTCCAATGTATCAGCTTCCTGACAAGTACTCAATTCAAATTTCCGAACCCTGCCAAAAATAGCACTTAGACTATTTTGTGTAAGTGTTAATCCAAAGAAGAGATGATGTTTCTCTGTCAGAATAATTTTGTCAAAGAATGCTGATTTTTGGTAATATTAAAATCATCCTTAATAGCTTTGTCAAGATGATTAATAACAAAACCAGGTTTCTTAGGTATGGGAAAATAGTTTTGTTCTGACTTCTGCATAAAGTTATAATGCAGCATAATAATGCTAAAGACAAAAAAATGTCTCAAATGATTAATGGATAGCAGGGTTAAATGTATTCTCATGAGACTTGCAGAGGGCTGCCACCCAAGGGGACCTCAAAAGGGTAGGGGAGTGGATTGGCAGAAACTTTGTAAGTCTAGTGAAAACACCTGACTGGGAGGGAATAAGTCTATATGTACAACAGTACAGGTGCTTGTGCGGATGGATCTGGAAAAGTTGCTGCATGCTCTTGTGGCAGTCAAAGTTGATCATGCAGGAGTCTGTGTCAGCCAGGATGTAGCTGCTGGGTTGAGGGAAGGGACTGTTCCCTATTCTCCAGCACATGTCTGTTGAAAGTGCTATGTCTGGTTTTGTTGCTTCCCAGTAGCAGAGACTAACAAAGTGGAGCCAATCCAGCGGACGGCTGCCAGGATGGTGAAGGGGCTGAAGGATGTGAAAAATTATGGTGAATTTTGATACAGAACTTGATCAAAATTTCAGTAATATGAATTTTTTTTGTTGTTTTTCCAGAATGGGAAGAAACATTCATAATTCTACAAGTGAAGAAAATTGCTGCAAAACTCTTCCCATCAAAATTGTAGTAAGGTTGCTCCTGATTCAACTTTAAAATTGTCACAAATATAAATGGTTTAAATATTATACTTTTACCACTCTTTTGGTTCAAGCAAAAAATAGGTTGTAATATACCAGTGATAAATGTTCATTTTCCTCCTATTTCAATCCATGGCATGTGAAACAAAAAGCAGTAACATGGGTTCTGCAGTTGAACTCCAATTTGTTAATCATGTTTCCTAGGGCAGTGCTCACAGTCCACAAGAGATGGCAACCCCACTGCACTGAGTGCTCTACCAGCATATTGTATTGTTTAATATTACAGAAGATGTAATTTTTCTAAATCACTTGATATCTGGAGTTCTATAATACAAAAATTAAAAGTAAAATTTTTTTTGTCCCAATTTTTTTAACCCAAAAATTATTTTCTTTGAACAGCCAATGAGTGTTTTTCTATAGTTTATTCAAAAGCAGACTTACTTGTGTGCATGTTCATGAAAATCTCAGCATTCATTTTAAATCCTTGTGTATTATTATACATATTATAATATTAATAACAACATATTGGAATTAAGAATCTGCATGTAATGGCTTGTATTTGGTGAGTTATGTAATTTAAAAGGTCTCATTCTTGGATTCTGTTTGAAAGCTTAATATAATTTATATCACAGATAATGTGTATTGCAACCAGCTGCACATTGTTCTTTAAAAGTTGTGCTAGTTCTACAAGTTAATTTAGAAGGCTACATCTTGTATTGCAGCACTTGGTTTTAATAGAGAAGGCTGAAAGTATTTACAAGACCAAAATTATTTACTGAAGCAATTTGAGAATACTTTTAATGAAGTACGGATAAGAGGATTCTTCATACTGCTTAGAGAATTCATAAATAGGGAAAAATATTATGAATCAATCCCTTGGTTCTCTGAAAGATCAGAATATAATCAAGGATCAGCCTATTTTATTTTTCCTTTTAGACCAATATTCTGTCTAGGATGCAGGTATGCTCCCCAGGAGCACATCCAAGTATTAGTTGTGTACCTGGCAAAGGAGACAGAGCCCTCAATAGTTGTTTAAGGGAATTGAAGTGAATTTTAATTCATTTTACAAAGAAAATGTTCTAGTAGCTGTTACTTACTAATCTTGCTAATGTAGAAGCCAATGTTAAAAAAACCCAACAAATAACTTCAGGAAAAAGAACACAGTGTTGAAAGTGCTGATGAAATGTGAAATAAGAAAGATTATACTCTTGCGTCTTAGGTTTAATGGAAGTCCTTGCCAAAGATTGTTTCAGTGAAGTGCAAGAAACAGAGGGCATGCTTCAGAGAGCCTAACCTGGAATTGGGTGGAGGGATTATAAAGTGTGTATTTCATAAAAATGAACAAGGTCATACAAAGTAATTGTGAGATGGGCAGAGTCACAGGAGAGACAGTATGCAGCAACTAAAAATGAGTTATTAAATCATACTCACCGTGTGATGTGGGGTGGGATATGTGTAAGCCAGAAGAGAATGAGATATTAAATAGGGAAATAAAGGGGTGGAAGCAGGTAAGAGGCATCTTAAAAACTGGAACAAGTGGGAGAGAGAGAGAGGGAAAAGAGAGCAGATGAGAAATATTTGTTTCAGGGGGAAGTGTTATAGAAGAAAAATGGGAAAAGGAAGCAAATGAGGGTAAAGACAAAAATAATGTTGTCAGTTTTGTGTGTAGGGAGGGAAATTAACAGATAAATGAACCAGAAATTCAAAAAACTTAGCATCCAGGATTCAGTTAAGTTAAACAAATTGCAGACGTTTGCTCAGAAAGATGTTTTCTATAATGGAGTAAGTCAGCATATTTATGGGATTTCCTCAAACACTGCAGCATACCATGAATAAAGGAAGTTTATTTTGGAACAGAAGATGTTGCCAAAAACCTGAACTGGCGCTCCTTTTATCATCAGCAAATGTCAAAGTTTGGGGAGATTGAAGAAGCTCTCTCTTCAAAAGAGAGCACTGAAAGCAGATGCCAGCTCATCAATGCAGCTGAGCTGAAGTCAGCAGGGTTGGATTGAAGAGTGGAGGGGTATAAAAAGGGCCTTGCTGGACAGCAGTAGAAGGAGGTGGTCAATGAGAGAATTTGGCAGCAGAAAAGACCAACAGATGAACTTTGGAAAACTTACAAAAGCGGCCACAGTGAAGCTTTTGGGCCACTGAATGGCAGGAAATAAATTATTTTCCTTCTTATGTGAATCCCCATTTTACTGATGGTTTTACTGTTGTGTGTACATACTATACTGGTTAGAAGCTGTACAAGGGCTTCGCTGCTCACATCATTAGAAACTTAATTCACAAACAAAACTAGCTCTAAGCCATCTACTCTCTTGCCAGTATCAGCTTCTGCTTTTGAGTAGCTCTGGCTTAGATACTTATTCTCTTCTATAAAGTTGAGTATCTGTGTTCCTAGTAGATGTTTTTGCTCCCTCTCACCCTCTCCAATGCACCTGACTCAAAGTGTATATTCTGTGAGGTCTTTCTAATGCCTTTTCGAGAGTGCTAGGAGCTGCTTCTGGTGGTGGCTGCCTTTTCCACAGCTGCCTGATGGATGGTTTAAACTCATCATAAGGTTAAACCACATACCCTGTCTGAAGAAGGGCACAAGACTGAATGAAGATGACAGAACAAGGGTGCAGCTACCTGAGCTGGAAGGTATCAAGGAAGATGAGAAGGAAGAGATCAAGGGGATTATAAAGTTCTATCAAGCCTTATTCTAGATGTTCTGCTCTTTAGTGCAGTGTTGTTCTGATTAACTTGATAGCAAAAAAGCCCTGCACCCTGAGTCTTGATGCAGAGGCCTTCAAGACTAGTAGGGTACTTTGTCTGGAAGAGCCTGGTGTGTAGTGAAAATGGTCACATCCAGCCTGGGCATCTGCTGATGTGGACAAAATCAGAGGAAGGCTTGGTCTGGCGCTTGCTTGCAACTGGAGGCATCACTGAGGTGTAGGCACTGCTCTCCCATTCTATCAGGATGACACAGTCAAAGCCACTGCAGATATGTTTATGCTTACTGGCATAAAATTTCTTAGAAAACTAGACAAGGAGGCTGTTTTCCTTCCAGGATATCAGAATTTTTCTTCTGCTTCAGATTTATACTGGAAGAAAAAGTTATCAAAGAAACTCAGAACTGCATTTCTAACCCCAGTCTATTTCTTTTTAACATTCAAAGTCCTTATCAAGTGTACATATATTCTGTTACAAGTTACATTCTTCAATTTGTTTAAATTCATATCCCCTTCGCTGATATTTCAACTTGTTTAGCTAGCAGCGCTATACAGTCTGTGTGTAAATAATGGCAGCTTTTTGGTCCAGGAACTCCCTTAGCAAAGAAAAATTTGGACTGGAACTTTCCAGCCACTGAGATCTTGCATCCATTTATTCCCCTCATGGCATGGAATTGTTCTATCTCAGCTGCATGTGGAAAGGCAATTGAAACACACTGAGGACTGAGGAATCTAAAAAAGATATCCTGTTAAAAACAATGACAGAAGAGCCTGCCCTCAAAGTTTTATGTTGGGACAAGATTTTAGGAGTTCAGTTATTGGCAGGTGCTGTGTGCTCACCAAGCAGATGGGATCAATAAAGCCTTCTAAATATATATGTCCCTTACTTTTACAACTGGACTTCAAGATATAGAAAATTTTGTATGTGTGTGGGTGTGTGTATATATGTATATTCAAGTACTAACAGCAATGTTGAATTTGTTGCTACTAGTTTGATTAAGAAAAGGTACTATTTGGACACTAGAAAAGTGAACTTTTTAAAACTATATAAATCCTAGAACCGATATAAAAGCTTTGACAGGCAGTAACCCCTGGCAAAATACTTGACACACTTACTTTTTGTGTGTTGTAATAAATCCAGTTCAGAGCTGCAAATACATATTTTCCCAAATCAGCTGTTTATGCCAAGGCTTGCGCCATCAGCCCACAAGTGAAATAACCATGGGCTTCTGTGCCTTGAAGAGGATACTCACCCAGGATCTAAGAGACAGGGAGTATCAATAAGATAGGGAAGAATGTGAAGGGAATGAAAAGAGGAGGATTAAATAAAAAAAGATGAGAAACAGAAAAGACAGAACAGAAAAGGGTATGTGTCAGACTGAGGAGTCAAAAAAAATATCCAGGGAGGTGAGAAGAGAGCAAATGTTACCAGAACTGGGGAATAAATAATCAGTGATGGTAGAGTGGGTGTGAGAGTATGTTTGCATTCAGGCTGGGTAGCGGTTTGGTGCCTAGGAGCTAATGTGAAATGAATGTCTGTCCCAGGGGAATTTTTCAGTTATTTGTTTTTCTTCCTGTGTTGGGATGGTAATTCAAACACAACCTTTCAGTGTCATGAAGGACTTCATTATGAACATGCCAGTGAATCACGTTGAAGCAAGATATTTGTACTAAGGGCAATGTGATGATAACCTGCAGTAGACTGCATTGCTGCAGTCTGATTTGAACTGCCTGCTCCCTGCCCTGTTTGATAGGCCAAAGTTCCCAACCGGCCTGCATGGTTACTTGAGAGAGGATCTCAGTGCATCCAAGGAAATGCAGTCTGGGATCCTGTGCCTGTAGTGGGATCTATAAAAATACATGCAGGTCAGCTCATCTCAATGAAATATAGGCAACTGCATACATACCTTGAAAACACACAGCTTATATCTGGGTGTGCTGGATTTACTGGTTTGTGTTTGGGAATTTGCAGACATGCTTTATCTGAATTTTCCTTTGCACTCTAGCATAGATTTTTGTGTTTGCCGCTGTACTTATTCTTCTCTGACTATTGTTATTTATCTTTTTTATTTCTCTGTACCTTCACATCTTTCTTCTTCTTGTGCTGAGTCTAATTTGTACTTTCTCTGCCATGTGTTCCCTCATAATCCCTTTTTTCTGAATTCCAGTGTCCTCCTTCACAATCTGTTTTCTTCTCATCACAGTCCACCTCTGGTATCTTTCCCTCCCATATATGTGCCAAGGCATTCCAATACAGAAGTCATTATTCAAGAAAAATAGTAAAAAATGAGGACGGTCTACCTTACAAGCTATTCTTCTCAATGTTTGCTGTGTCTCTCTACATGGGAATTTGGTGCTCTGTGAGTTCACATACTAATTTACAATAAATTTATGGCACAGTGAATAAGACTTAGGCTGCTAAACATCCTGGTATTTTTTACAATGTTATGCATAGTGCTTTCCAATTTATAGCCTTATAGTTTAAAAAAAGGCATGTGTAGTAAAATGTATTTTTATTTTTGGAATATTCAGATTTTTAAGCTCAGTGAAATTAGAGTGTTTCTCTTTTTTTTTTCCTTTTAAAGATTTTTTTTAAATGAAAGTGCTTGATTGTCTTGAGCATATGCGTGTTGAATGTTTCCATCCTTTCATGAAATTACTTGTAATTTTGAGCACCAGCTAGTATTTTTCAATTAGATGAAAATGTATGATGCAGGACTAGAAGATGCTTAAATCTACAGGAGACAAATTGCTCCTAAAAAAAGAAAAATATGAGGTATGGAATGATACTCAGACATGCACAGCTCCCCACTTGCAATGTAATGTTTTGTGCCCAGTCTAGAAATTTGCATTAAGTTAGCTTTCATGAAACAGCCTTCTGCCACCTCTGCCTGTGGGACAGAACTTCTGTGGCAAACTGAATCCCAAAGCTGGAGCTAGGCTTTGTACTTCAGAGCTAAGGGCAATGTTTAAAATTGAGGCTAGTGACTTGTCTCAGACCTTCAGTTCTGCAGGATAAAAAGTTATTAGATAACACTTTATCTCTCACAAAGGATATCAGCAAAAATAGGAATAGGGCCATACATGTTGTTTATCCTTAACATAAACTGGTCCTTCTTCCCTGCTGTCTGCTTTGGTCCCTTCACGCTGCTCCCATCTAAACATATATCCTTGTCTGGTAGACTCCTTGATTTTCTTTGTGGTAGGTAGTTACAGTCATAATAAAGTATGCAGTCCCTGGTCCATCATTGCCTTTAAACTCTTCATAATTGCAAGAATTTAAATTGTTGTATATTCGTACTCTATTGCTCTATTTGTTTGCCTTTATAAAAGTTTTTTATCTATGTGCAATTGTGCTTGGCAAATATGCTGTCCTCCTGGATTTGTAGCATGGTTTAGACATGGTTAGAAGATTATAATTTCAGTGAGACTTTAAGTATTTTAAACCTCAGTAAACTCAATACCAGTGTTGACATGTTGATATTTGTTTTCTTCCAATGTTTGTCTAAACATTCTTGTTTTTCAGTTGTCAATGAGTCCATTTTTCTCTTCATTTCTTAAAAATGAGGGTGTACTCTCATGGACCTTAATCTTCAGGATAACATTTTTAAATGTTTATTCACACAGCTATTTTCATTATGTGGTTGGAGAAGAGACACAGTGATCTGCCTGGGTATGTCAATAAATTTGGATCAATGCCTTCAAACCCAAGGGCTTAAAATGAGACTCTGAGTTCTTAAAGCCTTGGGCATCTTGTAAAATTCAAGTGCTAGTATGTTTGATGAAATCTTAAAAGAGAAGGTAAAAGTAAGTTCTATTTGTTCAATGTTTTAGTCTTTACCAGTTTTACAACACTATTAGGATGATCAGTTGCTTATTCCATGCTAAACTCTTCAGTTAACTTTTATGTAAATATGAAGATATATAAAGTATTCCACGTAACTATAATAAAATATTATATAAATGTAGTATACAGACTGTAAAATGCATAATTCTGGTTATTTACGTTAGGCAACACCCAGAACTTCAAAAGCCACTTACTTCTGAATATCGAACCATGTATTTATGAGCCTAAATATCCATATAAAGTCAATTATCTACAACTTACATTGGTTTACAGGACTTAGTACACACAAGTTTTAAATCCAGTGATAGGGTGAACATTTCCTTGCATTTTATCTGCGTTTAGAACCAAGTCTTAAAAATAACAAAATTCGTGTTGGCCGGGGCCCCGAGAGGTCATCCTATCCAACTTCCCACTCTAAACCATGATCAGTGCTTATTTTAGACTGCCTTTGTCAGGCCTTTATGCCTTTAAAACCTTCCAAGGAAGACTGTCCAGCATGTGCCAACCTTCAGCTACCTTTCAGTGATTTTTTTTTCCTTTTATGTAGATAAAACCTCCTCTGTTTCAGTTCAGGATCATGGTGTGCTGGTGTGCCCCTCTGTAAAGATCTTGGCTCTCCCCTCTTAATCCCCCTGCAGGCAGTAGGAGGCTGCTGTCAGTTTTCCCCAGAAAAGCCTCACTTCCTCAGCTTCTGTTCACAAGGCACATGAGCTTCCTGACTAAACTGTCTTTGCAGTCGGCTCTTGCCTCCATTTATCAATGTCTCTCTGGTACTGGTGAGCACATATGGATCAAGAATTTCTGAAACAGATTCCAGACTTGATCAGTTTTCACTATAGTAGCTCTCATTGTTGAACCCTCTCTCTAGGCAGAGTCCTAGGAGATGCAGTTGTAGACTTTTACATAGAGAAGGGGTTGAGTACTTCAGCTTTAGATATGTCTGCTGCCACAAAATCACCTGCCCCACTGAGTAAGAATTCTCTGTCTTCTTTGTTTATTCTGCCTTTAGTACAGAGGTAGAAGGGTTTCTTGTTGTCCTTGTTCCTCATTGGTTTCAATTGCAGCTGAGCTTTGGCTTTTCTAACAATGTCCCAGCATGGCCAGGAGATTCCTCTGTGTTTCCGTTTTCCTGTCTTAATTCCAGCTCCTGTATATGGTTAGTTTTTGCTGGAGCTCAGTCCCTGTTTGATAAAGCCAGTCTCCTCCTATGTTTGCTGCTTTTTCTGATCATCAGATGGACCACTCTTTTTGCTGTGGAGAGATTGTCCTGAAAGTCTAGCCAGTTCACTTGAGGTCATTTTTCCTAATGACCTGTCTTTCACAAGATCCTGCCTACCAGGATTCTTTACAAATATTTTCACCCTTAAATTAATCTGTGGACATTTTAAGCCTGATTATTAGTGGTCTGTCTTGTCTGATTCCCCTTGAGACTATTTGGGTTGATTCCTTCTTTCACCAAATTGTGTCTTGTCCCCCTCAGTGCATGACATTATCTATTAAGTGTACATCAGGTTTTACAAACCTTGTCACTTCTTCCATCGTCTCAGGGAACGGCTTTCTCCAAGGATTCTTATCTTGCTTTTTTTTTTTAATTTTTTTTTATGGCTTAATAATGGAAGATAGCAAGCACTTTTTTGTAATCTCTCTCTTTCTCTTGTAATAGCTCTCTTTCTCTGAAGAAACTCATTGCAGTCACAGTTGAAGATTCAGGGAGAGAAAATCTATCTCTAAAAAAAGAAAAACTAATCTAACCCAACTGATTATAATGCATGTTTTTCATGCTTAAAAATTTTTTTTAAAAAAGGAAAAGATTCCTTCTTGGTGAAAGATTATAAAGGTAATCCTAAAAGAAATAAATTAGCTCTTGCAATATGGCTGTTTTACTCTAGCCTGCAACATTTCGGCATGATGATATTCTTATGTGCCTTTTGTTTATACAAGTTGTTGAATTTTATCCCCCCCCTTCTTGGCGCCTGCTGAGCACATGCAACACAATCTTTGAAAATTTATACTTCGTTTGGAACTCTGTTTAGTCCCCGGTTTTAATCCATTTCATGCTAGCTGCAGCACAACTGAGGGAACACAAGAAAAATTAGTGTGAGACAAGTTGATCAAGACATTTGATTAAAGGATGACTTCATGAGACCTTTATGAAACTGTTCTTTGGAGGGTTTACTCCAGTTTTTATTCCGCATTCTCTTCCACACTTTCACAGTTAACTGGACAAGATTTTTTGGTCATGAGATAATATTCAAAAAATGATTTTTTTCTTGCACTTACAGTTAGAAAGAGTGTTGAAGATCCTCAGACAGAAGTCATATGCAATCTCTCTTCCATCAAAACAGACCTGGATGACCATTTTATTAAACATGAAGAGCTCCCATTAGTCCTCTTCAAACAGCCTCGTTATTAGGAAATTACACTGTAATTTACTATATATAACATATTAAAAAAAAAAAGCCAGATTAGAAATGCAAAGTCAACAGTAAAAAGACATGCTCAGTCCAAACTGCTTTACAATTGATAATGAAAACAAACATACTGTTTTCCTCGAAACAAACTCCAAAATCCTAAAATGCAGACTGTGGTAACTGAAAAACTTTCATGTAAGAAAACAACATAGCAGGATAAAGGTCTTCCAAAGTTTTCTATTGATACCACTGTTTAGTTGTGTCTGTCCAATTTTATTCTGTAAATAGGCTTGATTCTGCTATTAGAATGAGATGTTTCAAAGGGAATATAATACCAGGCTGTCCTATGAATAACACACTCATAGATGTGTCTGAGCCTTAGTTGTACTTATTTCAACGTACCATGCCTGTACACATACTTGAATTTTCATCAGAGCCATGAACCATGTGACACCAACAGCGATCCTGCTCCTTGGCCACCAATTTCCTTAAGGACAGCAGCATATAGAAGCTGTATCCCCTAGGTGCAGCCCTTTATATGCTTGCTGACTACAGCTGCTCTATACCTAGACCTCAGTGGGGCAGGGAACAGACTGCATGGCTCACAAACAGGTGTCTAGTGAGCCCAAAGCCTTACAGGCCCTAAACTCTGACGGAGTTACTCAAAACTTGATGTTACTAAACTGTGTAGATGCACCTGCAAAACGTGTTGCATTACAATGAAGGAAGCACTTGGGGGAGTTCCGTCCAGTGCTATTTTCCTTTTTAATCAGTTAACTGAGACCACTATGCCCTACTGGCAATTGCAGATGTCTGCTTTTCAGGCCAGAGCTCTGTTGTTTTCTCCCTACCTAAACGCATCATGCTCATAAGCTCTGCTTCTTGAGGGATGAGCAGAAAACCTGTGTTCAAAAGCAAACCTTTTGGCAACTGACACTAATAAGTACCAGTGGGAAATGTGTTCCCTTATAGAAAAATTCCCCAGTGTGAGGATTTGTATATCCTTTTGGAAGCAGAGCCAAGTAGCCTGCAGAACTCTTGCCTGGTGTTACATACACCTTCAGAGTTCATGACCCATGCTAGGATTTGGCAGAGTAAACCAGTTTCATACACATCCATAGATTTTTTGAATAAGAAGTGTTGATCAAGTGTTATATTAATCTAATTATTATGATGATACTAAGATAGATAAAGATGGAACAATGCAGTGATCAAATTTCAATCTATTGTTTTTAATTTGCTCAGAGTATCAAGTTTTAATTCTTTGCCAAGGGAAGCAATATGATATAGGCAAAATGTTTGTTCCTGTCACAGTTAGCAAAAGAGCTTTTCCAAAGCCTTAACCAACTGAAGATTGGATTGTACAGTAAAACATGTTTTGAACCCGATGACACTTTATTGAGAGAGACTTTGTGGAAGTGACACTTCAACAAACACAAGAATATGTTGACTACTAAGATGCAGTAGCAAAAGGTAAAGTTGTCATTTCAGTGAAACAAGAGTAAAAATAGTTTGAAGCACTGCTGCCTGATTACTCAAGATCTTTAATTTAGGTAGTTGTTGGCAGGCCTTCAAGTCATGAGTCAGCACGTCTCTTCTTGCTAATGATTTAAAATTTTCTCCTTGTGTGCAGAAAGACTAAGGAAGGGAAATGCAGAGGGTTTCAGATATTGTACAGCAGGATAGTTTGAATAGCAGGAAAGTCAAAGCCCATTTTCTTTCCTCTGTTTTGCTTTGTTCTTGTGGGAATTACTTCTCATATTCTCCAGTTCATGAGCAGACATGGCATCTGGCCTAACTGGGTGAATCCAAGAGTCCAAAATAGTCATTGCAGTCAAATTCCTTTTGGAAAAATATTAATGTCAATCTGGGAACCGTCATCACCGAACAAACTTCCATTTTGGCAAACACTATAGGTAAGAGGATTTTTAAAAATATGAGTGTGGTGTGTCTGACACTGGCTGTAGCCCAGATGCCCACCAAACCCCTTTATCAATCTCCCTTTTCAGCTGGCCAGGGGAGAGAAAATAAAATTAAAGTCTCTTGGCTCCAGATAAGGACACGGATAGATCACTTAGCAATTGCTGCCATGGGCAAAACAGAATGATGAAATTAATTTATTGCGAGTCAAATCAGAGTAGTGTAATGAGAACATAAAAACAAATCTTAAAAGTACCTTTCCCATATCTCTCCCTTCCTCCTGTTTTCATCTACACTCCCAGTTTCTGTATCTACTCACTCTCTCAAGCAGATCAGGGGGATAAGGACTGGGGGTTGCAGTCAGTTGTCTCTGTTGCTCCCCTCTCCTCAGTCTTCCCCTGCTCCAGTATGGGCTCTCTCTCACAGGAAACTGTTCTCCACAAACTTCTTGAATGTGAGTCCTTTGCACAGGCTACAGTTCTTCACAGATCTCTCCAGCGTCGGTCCCTTCCATGGGGTGCAGTCCCTTAGGAACAGATTGCTCTAGCATGGGCCCCCATGGGTCCATATGCCCCAGCAGCAAAACTGCTCTAGCAGAGGCTTTCCATGGGGTCACAGCCTCCTTCAGGCATCCATCTGCTCCAGTGGGGGGTCCTCCATGGGCTGCAGGTGGATCTCTCTCCACTGTAGACCTCCATGGGCTGCCTGCCTCTCCATGGTCTTCACCACAGGCTGCAGGATAATCTGTTCTCTGGCACCTGGAGCACTTTCTTCCCCTCTTTCCTCAATGACCTTGGTGTTGACAGGGCTGTCTCCCTCACCTATTCTCACTCCTCTCTTCTCTGGCTGCAAGTGCTCTTCCACAGTAACTTCTTCCCCTTTTTGAATATTTTAGCCAGAAGTGGCTGGTGCCACCGTTGCTGGTGGTCAGCAGCAGGTCCCTCTTGGAATCATCTAGCACTGGCTCTGCTGGACATAAGTGGAAGCTTCTGGCAGCTTCCCACAAAAAATACCCCTGTGACCTCCCTGCTACCAAAACCTTGCCATGCAAACCCAATAGAGTAAGAAAAATTAAAGATATCAGGGATACACTGTCAAGAAGGCTATTTATTACATCCTTTCCTGTCTGGAGGAGATAATGGATGAGACAGCCACAATCAGCAAAAATTTGTTTGATATTAAATGCCTAATTGTCTAATCTATTTGGAGTTATCTTTTAGAGATTTCTTGAGTAATTCAGACTTTCTTAAAATTGTTAAGGTTGTTCTAGTAGGGTACTAATATGAAATTTTAAGCATGTACAGAAAAACATGACCTCGTAGGTTGTGGTAATGTAAAACCATGCCTTTGTATGAAATAAACTCCTTTGAACTCCCTTTCTGGGAACTAGCTTCAGATTCAAGTCAAAGTGAGACTTCCCATCAACTTGACTTTCTTAAAAGTGGCTCAGTTCTGCAATACATGGCTCACAAATCAAATTTAATCTTCAGAATGGAAATGTTTTACTTCTGTAAGACTTTGTGTGAGTAATGCCATTGAGTGATATTTAGAATAGTGTTTTAAGAAGTCATTCAATAATTTCATCTAAATTATTTACTGAGTGGAAAATATGCTGGATAACAAATGCATGCCCTTGGAAGAAAAAGGAGCACAGCATCTGGAGTGCAGTTTGTAATCCCAGAAGTACAACTGTCTCATGCTGCAGTTGAGTGCTAGTGAAGGTGAAAGGTAGAGGAGAATCAGACATGCAGTGCAGTCAGCAGATCAGTCAGTAGATGTGATGTCTGCAAAGAAACTCAGCCTGAAATCTTTGCATTGCCTGTCTCAGAAGCAGATACTCACGTGGCACAGAGAGTTTGCAGGAAGGAGATGCTGTGAAAGATAGAGAAGGCTTGAGGAGTAGTTCTGCATTTAACTGTGAAAGTCTTTTGTTCTGCTTCAGTCTGGTCACACAGCGTGTGGTGTATTTGCAGTGAGTGCTCTGGCCTCTCCCCTGCAACAGCTCTGCCATGGACTGAACTGCTGTGGCACACTTATATATTTGGTAGCTGCATGGTTCTTCCCATGTAGCTCTATAGCTGACACAGTTTCAAAAAAACCTGGTTGCAATTATTGCCTTTCCTGCAAATTTGATATGGATATGGAATAGAGGAATTCTCACATAAGTGCTCTATTCCTTAAAGCAGTCCTCTTTGCAAAGTGCAGAATTCTTTCTCTCTGTATACGAACAGCTTGCTGGAAAACATTTTTATTTTTTTATATCAATTATGAAAACATCCATTAATACTGGCACAATAAAACTAGTGCATACAGGCTATTTATTGTTCAGTTTTCAAACATGACTAGATCATAATAAAGCAGATTTGAAGGAGGGAAGCTAACTAATATGTAAAATGTGACAAAAACCCACCATGTGATGGAATAGCAACTTGTAAATAACCAAGGTCAATCTTTTGTATTGCTTTAGAAAATACATTGTTCCAGGGTGTCTTGTTCTTCCACCACTCTCTTGGCAACTTGAAATGGGGGATGGGTGTGGCCTGACCAATACCAACTGGAAAAAACAAATGCCAGGTGTTTGAACCACATGGAATCCTGAACTCCCATAAAAAGGCACACATTTGCAGCTGTTCTGGGCAGTATATAGCAAACTAAATAAGTTTATGCCCATTTATGCCTCAAAATGTTGTTAACTAGCTTGAGTGAGGTAATTCATTGCCTGTGGAGTATTTCTGTTTTAATTCTGGGTTACTATCTTACACAAATAATGCTTATTTTACAATTTAAGTAATAAAAAAATGTTAGCTTGTATATATTTCCCTGTACATATACATGCATATATATAGTGAGAGAGGCACTCGATACCAAAAGCTATTAGAAAGAATTTGTTAAATGAAATTGGGTAAATTTCAAATATTGAAACTGCTGGAATTTGCCTTGGCTGAGAGTTTTAAAGTCTTCTGAGATGTCTAGATTTCTCACTGGTAGTACTAAACCAGTATTACTCATGTATATATGTATTTTGAGATTGATTTATTCTACAGCGGCAGTGAATTGTATTTGCAAATTACAAAGCGTATGCATGCAGTTTGGGTTAACAAAAAATCAAAAATCAGCCTGGTTTCAGTTATGGTGGTTTGAGTTGGTCCCCGGTGTTCTGTTTTCAAAAGCAAATTCCACTGCAGATATTCGCTTATGAATATCCACTCATGAGAGTAATGTGTTGAATTTACCTTTTATATTTAATTTGGTTTTAAAAAAACACCCCAAACACAACCTGACATAATTTTGAGCTCACTAGACTTAAATTCTCTTTTATTGAAAGGGGGAAAAATACCTTTTGTATCCAATTCGACTTTCCCCATGTACAGAGCGTCAGTGTTGATGTAAGGAAAAAACAGTGGGGATAAAGCAATAGAA
Source organism: Origma solitaria (assembly GCA_013397895.1). Taxonomy (NCBI): domain Eukaryota; kingdom Metazoa; phylum Chordata; class Aves; order Passeriformes; family Acanthizidae; genus Origma; species Origma solitaria. Next base: position 1,106,764 of record VZRL01003022.1, read on the forward strand.
AGTTGAGAAAGGGTAGATGGAAACAAAGTATGGTGGTTTGGGGTTTTTTTGTTTGTTTAATTGTGGGTATAGCTTTTTCACACAAATCTTGGAAATCAGGACTTACTATCTTCATTGGTCCATGGAACTGTTTGCCCACACAACTATTATCAGGATGGCAACCTTGAATTGTGTGCCTTAATAACAAAGGCGTAAATGTGTTTTAAAAAGGAAAGGGACAAAGCGACCAATGCAAGATTATTTAGTCAGAAATGCTGCTACAGTTCTGCATGGTTGCAGAGTTGTTTGTTGCTCTGGATATAATCCCCCTCCCTTCATTTTTCTTACAAGTGAAATATATGACGTAATGGAAACAAAATTACTTGGGAAGCATGCTTACAAGACAGGGTGAGAGAACAAAATTTGCTATAAGGGAGGCTAGTACAGGCCAGCTAAGGGTCTTCCTTAGCTGTGTTGTGGGTTTTTCTGCAGAAATGTTTTTAATTCCACTGTGACTTTAGATAAGAGCTTTGAAAATGCCTAACTTTTTAAAGCACAATACAGAAGGCAACAGGGAATCATTACAATGACTCATAAGGCATAGGATATCAATATTGAAATAAAAATGAGTTGTTCCAATTTCTATGTTTCAAGCAGTAATTCTGCAACATCTAGGACTGCTTTATGAAGCACAATCTTTTTCTTTAATAAGGAGATAATCGAAAACAAGTTAGCTGGGCTTGAGAGAGCAAACAGTGTTTCTCCTGGCAGTCTGGTGATCATAAACATTTCTTTTGTCAGGGATTTAGAGAAAGCTGTGGCTGGATGAGGTCATATAACAGAAGCTGGTATTCCTGACCCCAAATATATATCTGGTATGATGATTCTACACTTCAGGAGGTGTCAGTAAAAAAAACCTCTTGGGTTCTTTTTGTTACTGCTTTGACAGCAACTAGTGTCTTGAGACACTAGGAAAGAAAAAGTGATCCTGACAGGATAGGAATGAATTGCCTCCATGACAGAAAGAAACTGCTGTGTGTAAGGAGGTAATACACCAACTGCAGGAGGGTGAAGATAAATAAGAATGTATATGAGGACAATATCTTTTCTATATTGAGTGTCTAAGGGCATTAGTCTTCCTTATATTTTTCCCCCGTCTCCTACTTTCTTCCTGCCATGAAGTATACTTTTTTCAAGTTTGCATGTTTGTTGTTTAAGTAGGTTTTATTATGTATATATTCATTGCACTAGGTCTTTTTCACCATTTTGCATATAAACCCCACATTAGAACATCTCTCTTAATCCCACAACATCTTTTGATGCCCCTGAGAAGTTTTTTAAATGGATGACATGGACATAAATCCCTCACTTATGCAACCTACCAGAGGCCTTGGAAAGCCTGAGCTGCTCTAAACCCCATGGAATGCAATATTATATGTCTAGGGATTGACCTGAAAGGATCTCTTATCACCCTGTACTTGTGAGCTTGGATTTTAATGCCTTGGATTGAAAGCTCATTTTGTGATACCCCTTGGTTTCTTTAGCTCTGTGGGTGATGTGTAGAAAAAGGCAAAATGTTGATATCATTGAAGTCTATTGTTATTTTGAAAGTGTCAAGTTGTTAGCTGGGACTGTTCAAGAAGGTGCTGTTAAAATTACTTCCATGCTTTTTTGGTGCATTTGTGGTAATTTTGATTTTCCTTGTTAGCTTGCTCTTCACCATGGCTTCTGCTTTGGCACTCCTAAACTTTAAGTCTAAGAACCAGATTAATTTTTCATTTGCCATTTGCCTTTGACTTGTGAATAAAATTGTTGCATTGCTTTGTGATTCAGCCAGAAAATAAGAAAATGAAGATGAGAGTAGATAGAATAAAAACTTTCAAACACAGGCTTGTATTTGAAAGATGGTTTATTTACAGAAATAGAAGACAAATATGAAATATGGGGTAAAAGAAAGATAAAATCAGATGGAGGACAGTGATAGCCTAGAAAAAAAAGAAAATATCTTTCCTCCTATTTTCCTGATCTCTGTAGCAACATGTCTTAAAAGCAACTAGTCTAAGACTCCTTGGACTGTTTTCTGGCAACAGATTTCATTATAACATGAGCAGAAAATGGAATTAAAGGTTGATTTTTGTCATTGTGTAGAGAAAAACAAGCCTCAGTTGTAAATAAGACCAGATATTTCTCATTGCTACAGCTATCATTTTGATTTTTTTTAACTGAAAAAACACAACATGGAAAAAATTTTTTTGGCTTTTTATGCTGCTGATCAAAAAGAGCAAGTGATGTTAGAGAAGGAAGGAAGAGCAGAACAAATAGGTTCTATACAGGTGTGCTTGCTCACAGTGGCTCTGTCAGCAACATTTGTTCAATCTGATCTGAAGAGAATAAACCTATTAAACTCTCAGTGGAAAGATAACTTTTCTGATCCTTAGGTGAACAGCAAATACATACCTCCCAGGGAAGTTGGACGGTATCTTACAGCAAGGGCAGCAAACTTGCACAAGTCAGAAACACAACATGGTTCCTCCCCAGAATTCAGAAGCCTTTCTTGGATATCTATCCCCATGCTAGAAATTATTCAGACATTAAAAGTGCAAAAGAAAATGAGCTTATCATATTTTGAAGTCTTTGGGGCTCCTCTTCTCTCTGTCAGGACTCAGTGACAACCTACCATATTTCACCTATGCCTGCCTAATTGACCTTTCTTTTGATGATAGGCCTATCATCACGCTGTGTCAGTGCCATTCTTTCTTTCTCATGGCTGTTTTCTCTATTTCTTTGAGAGGGACATTATGGTTTAGTCTTAATACTAGTTCAGATGAACGGGAATAAGCTCATTATTAGGAATGACTGGCTTCACTTGGATATCATTGCACTGGTTGGCATACTCATTATAATCTGAAAATTACCTTCACTTGTGTAACTGTGTCCATCAAAATCATAGCATCTAAGCTAATAATGTAACAAAAACCTACAGAACAGATTAGTTTTACATTCTCTTCACCCCTAAGCCAAATAGCCCCAATAAACAACATCTAGTGCTAAAAGTGCCACTTAAGATCTTTGTACATTTTTCTTGTTCCCTCTCAGGCTGTGTTTTTCTTGTCTTTTTCTGTTTGAACTCTATCAACGCTGAAGAAAAAGAACGTCTCAATCTGAACCACCAAAGCTGTGGAAGCGCACTGAAGCAAGACCTCATCACCTATGAACTGGCAGTGAGGATGTACACTGCATGCTTAATAGCACCTGCAGAGCATCAGATTGATCACCTCCATGGCAAGTGCTGTGCAAACATGTTATAAAGGGAGACAGTCCCTTCCCCTCAGAAGGTACAGCTCAAAGTCTCTCCTGTCTACCTTTTGTTCACTTTCCTATGCCCACTCCAATTACTACTACTAGCCTTGTTCCTATTCCCTATTGACTTTCCACAGTGCACAGGCTCCTTATGAAAAGGAAATGATCCTTTCAGACAGCTTTGTTCTACTTCTTGCCCTATTTCAAGTGCCATTATGGAGTTAGTATGTTTTGTTCAGGCATCACCATGGCAGACTTCAGCTGGAGGAGGGAGAGCATCGTGTCAGGATAAGTCTCTGTGAGAGCTGGTGTAGTTTGTGTCACCCTCTGAAAGTCAAAGATAAGTAAATGAGGAATAAAGAATTAATGTGTAAGCATGTTAGGAGCTAAAAGACCAAACAAGAAACAGGACACAGGCTAGACAAGCCGGGAAGAAGCTGCATGTTGATTACACATAGGCTGCAATTTCAATCATATTGTGATGGCCTCAGGTAAAAACATAGAGAAACTCTGTCCGTAAGTCATGCAAGATACAATTCCTGCAGCAATGAAAGTTCACTTTTTTTTTTTTCTCAGAAAGGACATCATTATTAATGAGACTTTGATGAGTGCTTTGCACAATGAAGCCCCTTTTGGCCTCCTTGAGTATAATTGCTCTGGAATTGCAACTTTGAACCTTGAAAAGAATAGTGAAGGAATGAATTTTGAAAAACTTAGTACCTCAGCAGGGAAACTTTAGAGGATAAGATACGTGGATATTTTTAGTGGTAAAAACTTCTAATCTGTTCTTTAATCCCAAAGCTAGCAGCCAAAACCTCCAGCTTTCAGGAAGTGAAAGAAAGGGCTGGAGGCTTGGGTTTTGGCTTACAAGTGTTTTTCCATTGAGATTATTGGGGAAGAAGTAGAAAAGTATTTTAAGGATTTGAGCCTTTGCTGGTTTGCTGTTTTTATGCTAAATTCTGGGAACGACATTAAAAATATCGTAAGTTTACTGACTGCAGGAAATACTGCACACTAACATGTGAGTGAACAAATGCAGTATATTGCCTCACATGATAAGTTTATATTGTCAGGGGCAGTACAGCTTTAATCTGTAGTCTCTAGTCTTCATCTCCTTAATCCCTGAGATGGGCCACTGACAGCAGTTTCTATGTCAGAGTAAAATCTCTGCTGAGAGCAGACTTGGAAGTGGAAGACAGTGTGATTTAGCATGCAGAATGGTCCAAGTGATGGATACAGCAGGAATACTTTGCAGGAAGGAGCAAGAACACTGAACAGCTCTTGTTAAGGTACTGTGATATTACAGCAGAGAACAGAAAGAAAATGGCTAGTGGGGCTAGAGGGGATTAAAGAGACACTTCTTTTCTCTGCTTTTGTGAGCCAACTTCAGGACTCTTTAGGATGAAGGTTTCACAGAATGAGAGTATTTTGATCAGGAAGGGACCCACAAGGATCATCAAGTCCAACTGTGAAGCGAGTGGCCCATACAGGGATCTAACCCACAACCTTGGCATCATTAGCACCATGCTCTAGCCAACTAACCTAATCTTTGTACGGTAATCTAGCCATACACATACTATAACTTCAGAAAAATTGTTTCTTGGAGATTTGTATTGTGTGTTCAATTTTCTCCTTTTTTATTGCATGAAGAAAAGCTGATAAGGAACATTTTTGTTCAGGAATAAAAGATGCTTGAAGGCTCAAGAAAAATATCAGAATTAAAATTTAATACCTTTTTTTTTTTACAAAAAGTCATCTATTTTACCTAATTTTTCCATTGCATTGTTCACAGTTCATTTCTCCAGAACCAGAAATTAGTATGTTCATGAGTAAATTTTTTGTTTCCCTAAGATCACAAATATCCTTTTGAAGAAGTTGTGTTCCTGTTGCTAGACTCCAAGTCCTCCACATATCCGTTCTGTTCAGGTACCTGTAAATATGGTTTTCTAAGCATGTTTATTATGTTGAGCTGAATATGTCATCAAGTGTCTCTTTCAGTAAAATGATAGTTTTGACTGAGTCTTCATTTCCCTCTGGTTTTTTTGTACTATTGTGCCTGGTTTTGTAACCACAGCATGTACCACCATGACAGCATCCATCGGGGGGAAAAAAAAACAAACCACCAAACAACAAAAAACAGGATAAATTGTAACTTCAGTCAATGGTTTTGACTGGGTGAAAAAAACTGGGAACCTTTGGCATATTGGAAAGAAGCTCCTGGAATACCAGTGCACCTGTAAAGGAAAACAAGGCTCACAAAACAAGGATGTTTTATGTTACCTATTGATCTGTCTTAGGTAAAATTATCTCAAATACCATTCTGAATAGCAAATTTTGAAGAGCTGTCTAAAGAAATACACTTAACTTCTGTCTAATTACTTGATATGCAACTAGAAATTGGATGAAAAGACTTTTAAAACTATTTCCATTATGTGTTGCCATGCTAGAACTGAAAATAAGTTTTTGAAGTGATTTTTACCTTTTCTTTCACAAAAGGAAATGGATTATGACTTATAATATGCTGTTCCAAACTTGTTATTATGACTTTTGTGCTAAGAAAAGTAGTGTTTTGATGGCAGCATCTTTTACCTATCAAGAGAAAGATTAATCTCTTGACTGTATGGAAATCAAACCTTGAGGAACAGTTCCAGTTAAAAGCCTTACTGGCTTTGGGAGCAACTCCCTAGTAAAGTTTATAGTACTGCTTCAACCATTAAAAAATGCTTTAAACTTTTTAAAATCAGATTGAGTCAAGTACTTCAGAATATATTTTAGAGAAAAATATTACTTAGGCAAAGGAAGGAACAAGATGCAATTAAAGTAACAGTAAGTCTTCTATCTGGAACTCCATTTTTTAATTTTTGTGAACTGGAAGACTGTAGAGGAGTCGAGTTGCTCAATTTGTATTCCTTCCAGCTCTCATCAAAAATCAGAAATAAAAAGTAGAATATGCCAGTTGATGCTTCTGATAAGGTAGGGAAACAGAATTTTATGTAAAGACAGAAGCAGATTTAAGCTTCCAAGGTGGCAGCAATCTTTCTATTATTTGGGGAGCAACTTGTCTCAGGGCCTTAATTCTGTAGTATTTCTTGCCCTGTACTATCAGTGAGGGAATAGCAGAGTCCTTTATAACAAACTCAGTTTCAGCTGTAGCTCTTTCTCAGGGGGAAACCACACTGTGACTTATCTGACAACGCAGAGAGTGTAGCAGAGGGCAAGTTTCACGGCTACAGCTGCACTATAAATATACTGTATTACTCAGCTGATGGGATACTCTTCCAGTAAGGTAACAACTAGTCTTGGTGTTTAAATACTGCTGTCACTTGAAAAAGATATAAAAGTTTGGATAATGGGCATAGCTTAGAAACTAATAGAGTAATGTATACAACCAGTGGTCCTTACTTTTTTGTGCATGGAAACTGATATTTTATTAATTGTAGTGAAAATTACAGATTTTGCAGTCTTCTCTGAAGTAAGAAACATGGCCTTAAGCTAAATCAAGCGGTCTTCTGAACATTTTGGCAGTACATTTCTACTGAAACAGCTAGATGCAGTTAATTGGCAAACACATGCTACCATAGCAAGAAAATTTGTAATCACTCTCATGCTTAGAGGATGAACTTCTGCTGTAAGGCAGGCCCCAGAGCACAGAATCACAGAGTACAACTATTCACTGACTTGAAAGTGTTCTTTTTTCTCACTAGTGCCTTTGCATAAGTTGTGCTTTTGGGAGTAGGTGAACCTGTTTTGTACAAGCAGACAGTGCTTTGTCTTAATTATAATTTCGTATTCTGTTCATGGGAGACAATATGGGGTAAAGCTGAGGAATCTGAGCAGTAGTTTCTTGAGAAATAGAAGCTTGAAAGGATCTACTGTCTCCAACTTGCTTTCACAATATCATTTGAAATGCTGAATCATCTCAGTGTTTAAGTGCCCAACACTCCCCAAACCAACACTTAGCTAGTGTTATAAGAGAATTTTATTTCTCTGTGTCAACTGAAACTTTTATTGACAACTTGTACATACTAATGATCTATTGACTGATCTTTGCAAGAAAGTAATCCATGAACAATGCTTGATTTCCACTGATCCTAGCCTGAAGTGCTAAGCTACTTTTACTGTCCAAGCCTTATGATTAGAGGGTAAACTAAGTAGCAGGTCAGAAAATTACTTTTTTTCAAAGAAAGTGTCAGAGAGACTGGGAAATTGGGAAGGGGTTTTCTCATAGAAAATATCAGCTTCAGCAAAGAGAGGAAATAATGCTGACCCTGAAATATCACAAGGATACTTTAAAGGAGTTGCACCTGGAAATTTGTGCCATCTTCCATTGGGAGTCACGTTCCCCAGGTTGTTTCCCATGAGGTATTTCCCAGGTTATCCTCTCTCCTCTTTACAGTGTCTCAGGGCCAGAGAACATATTCTGTAGAAAAGAATGGGTACTAAAATAGTTGAACTAAAACTCTTCTGTAGCACCATGACAGCTTATTCAAATCTGCTATAGATTTGGATGCTCTGGTTTTTGGCAAAGCCTTTGGAAAGCAGACACTTTCATATTTTGCTTCAAAGCATTTCCACAGAACATTTTCCCTGACTTTATTAGAAAGTGGCAAGTATATCAAATTTGTTATCAGAATTTACTTTATTCAGAACATAATTTACTATTTGCCTTAAACTTCACTTAAAAATGCTATATTTTTGGGGTTAAATTTCTGTTTCATCTTATCTTTATTTTCTGACTTCCTTTCCTTAAGCTGATACATTTTTATATATAAAATGTCTATCTGCTTAAATATTCTTATTTATATAATTGTAAAAAATAGCAGCAGATGGAACCCTCTTGCTGCTTGCAAACAACAATAATGTTTGATGACGAATGCACAACATTGTCATTCAAAATTGCTGGTTATGGTGAACTGCAGCCTTTAATAAGAACTTGCTGTGTATGTTGAAAAGTATCCCAGATTTCTGTAAAATGCTTCAATAAACTTGTCACGCAGATTTCTCTCCCTCCTGGAAAAGACAACTTAATGCCTCCTCTATGTTTACCTCTGTTTTGGATTTATCAGTGGCGGCATGCATGTGTATATACACGCTAGAAGGTTTTTATGAATTGCCCAGTTATTGTTATTTCCCCTCATATGCAGAGTAAAAAAGCTCCTTTCAGCCTGACTGAATTTTAATTCTGTTTCAGACACTAACAGAACAGGAGAGCATCAGTCAGACTCAGAGACAGCATGTCATGGGTGTCCTATATAATCTGTGTGGCTGTGGGTGGCATAGTCTAGACTTCAGTAACTCTTAGAACAACCTGATTTGTCTCCCATAACCTTGCTTTTGGTGTTTGGAGGATTTTATCAACTGTAAACTCCTCAGGTTAGAGTTTTCCATGCTGTGCATGTGCCTCTAGCTGTTTGTATCCAGCAACTCTTTGTGAAAGCTTCAGACCAACATGGCACGGTTATTTATAAGATGATGATTAGGGGAAAATATGTTTAGTTCACTTGAAAGAATAAATCTGAAAATATTTTTAAGAACCACCAGCAGTGTTCTTCTCTCAATCCACTAAACTCTATGTTTTAGTGCCAGCACTTGAGGTGGTGAATCATTACCTGCAAATGTTCTTGTTATTTCCCTGAAAAACAACCCACTTTTAGCCATGTCAAAACCCTCTGAAAAAGGCTTTTTGAGCATGATCCAAAAGGCTTTTTCATCACGGCACCAGATTTCTCCAGATAGGATTAACATTCCTCACACCCTGGCGTATTTGACAATATTTGCCTTTACGATCACACCGCTTGAAACTATCCAGTCTTGTGTGATGAAGTGTGGTCCAGATATTTGAGCCGTGGTGGAGGAGGGGAGGTAAGGTGGAAACAGCTTTCGAAATTGTGAGTTAAGATGTCACCTCTCCCATGCTTTCCACCCTTTAGCCCTATGGAGGAAGAGAGACAGAGGAGGTGTGTGCTCAACCTGTGAGATGGTGGTGGAGGTGGGTGTGGTATATAACGATATTAAATAGACATGTAAAGATACTGGGACCTGGAGGTGAAAAGAGAAGAGTGGGGGGGTTACAGAGATAAGATGACATTAATTAGATGCCCACTGATTAGGGAAGGGATGCTAAAGCTGAGATTTTGGGAATAACTTCAGTTATTTGTTTCTATTTTTTTTCTTCTCACTGTAATGATCTTTGAAACATGTGACGGCATCCTAAACACTTGTTTTACATAGAACCAGCCTCTTATTCATCTCCCACTCCAATAAATATTAGAGTCAATTTCAGCCTCTTGGGAACATCTCTAGAAATTTCCTTTTCACTGCAACACAGCAACACTTCCTTCATGTCACCTAACAGCCTTTTCCTTGGACAATAAGCTGAGCCAGCATTGCATCACTTGGTGGCATATTTTGAGCTCTGCTGCTCTATCCAGGAAGAAAGTATTCTGAACTTGGGAGTGGACATGCTCAGGATACTTTAGCTTCCTTCAATATGTGGGGTCAGCTTGGAATTTTTTTCATTGAAACAACTGCAAGTACATTTCTAATTTCATGCCAAAGGTGTTGTTTCCTTCTTGGCTTAAATTGATATCTATTTCTTTTTTTGTTATACAGAGGAAGACTGCACTGTACAGTCTGTTTCCCTACATTATCATCTCTCCCATGTTTTTCTGCTAATTTTGTAAGGTTGTTCTTTCCATTTTTGAAATGAATCCAAGTTGGTGTGGAGGAGGGCAGGGTGTATAAGGCAGGGGAGATGAGAAGAGGTTGTGCCCTCTATGTCAGTGACCAGCTGGAGCTCTGCCAGGGGATGGAGGAGGAACTGACAGGTGACTCTCAACAAGGAAGACAGAGAGTGGATGAGGCACTCTATAGACAGATAGAAGCAGACTCACATTCATAAGCCCTGGCCCTCATGGGGGATTTCAACCACCCCAATATCTGTTGGAGGGATAACACAGCAGGGCATAAACAATCCTGGAGATTCCTGGAAGGTGGTGATGGCACCTTCCTTCTCCAAGTGATAGAGGAGCCAATAAGGAGGGATACTCCACTGGACTTTATTCTTAATAACAAGGGGCTGGTGGAGAATGCAGTCCTCCAAGGGAGCCTTGGCTGCCGTAACCATGAAATGATGGAGTTTGAGGTCCTTAGGGCAGCAAGAAGGGCACACAACAAGCTCTCTGTCTTAGCCTTCAGAAGAGCAGGCTTTGGCCTCATTAGGGATTTTCTTGGTAGAGTATCACGGGACAGAGCACTGTAGGAAAGAGAGGCCAAAGAAAGCTGGTTTCAAGGATATTCAAGGATCACCTCCTCTGAGCTCAGGAGCAATGCATCCCAAGGAAGAGGAAGTCAGGTAAAAATGCCAGGAGGTCAGTTTGAATGAACAAGTAGCTCCTGAACAAGCTCAAGCATAGAAAGGAAGCTTGCAGAGGGTGGAAGCAAGGACAAGTAGCCTGAGAGGAATACAGAGAGGTTGTCCAAACAGCCAGGGATTGGGTTAGGAAAGTTAAAGATTCAGTGGGATTAAACTTGCCCAGTGATGTCCAAGGCAAAAAGAAAAGCTTCTAGATGTATGTTGGTGATAACAAGAAGACTAGGGAAACAAGAGACCTGATAACCTAGGATATGGAGAAGATTGAGGTGCTCAATGACTTTTTTGCCTCAGTCTTCACCAGTAAATACTCCAGCCACACCACCCAAGTTGCAGAAGGCAGAGGCAGGAACTGGAAGAACAAAGAACCATCCACTCTAGGAGAAGATCAGATTTGAAAAGATCTAGGGAACCTTAGACCATTGAAAAGATCTAAGGTACACAATTATAGGACCTGATTAGATGCATCTGTAGGTCCAGAGGGAATTGGCAGATAAAGTGTCTAAAGTACTATCTTTCTTATTTGAAAAGTTGTGGCAGTCTGGTGATGTTCCTATCGACTGCGATACGTAAAACATAACCTCCATTTTAAGAAGGGATAAAAGGAAGACCAAGGGAACTAGAGGCCAGCCAGTTTCACCTCTATGACTGACAAGATCATGGAGCAGATCCTTCTGAAATCTATGGTAAGACATACAGAAAGAAAAGAAGTTATTTGTGACAGCCAACATGGCTTCACTTAGCACAAATCATGCTTGACAAATTTGTTGGCCTTCTATGATGGAGCAACAGCATTAATGGATGAAGTGTGAGAGACTGGAATGTTAACAGTTAATCACTCAAACAGTTGGCCACTTGCAGAAGCAGCAGATGCTTTGCTGATGATGTGCAAGGTCAAAGCCCAGATGCAGAGGGTTGCACACCTACCACTGGAGGCTGCAAGCTAGGTTTTGAGCCAGATAAGGAAGAAGTCTGATAAAAAGCAGGTCCTGTGATCTGGGATGGTACTTTTTATAATGTCAGTGTCCTTCCTTACACAATTGGCTTAACTGTAAAACTCTGCCCTAATCCCAGGAAGGTCACATTGACACAGGACATTCATATTCACATGTAGGCCTGAAGGTATCTGTCCTTTCTGATGGAGCATAACTGGCTAAGCATGCTGATGTGAGAGGCAGGTCATATATCATCAAAGACACCCCAAGTGCCCCCAGACTCATTTCTGGGGCCTTCCACCAGAGGGCTGCACGTGATCCGCAGCATTGCAGTTGATCCACAGTGCTTCAAAAGACAGTGTAAAACTCCCCCTACAAGGGAGGTGCTTGGACATTCCACCTAAACCTAAACATCTATTAACCCATGGAATTCTGTGTTTCTTGGGCTTCCCTCCACCCTGTGACCACCACTTTGACCAGACAGCACAAAATTGCAACAATCAAGTCTTGTTGCTGGATCCACAGATGGTGATATCTTTCTACACTTATACATTTTTTCTCTTTCTTCCTTTTCCTTATACATTTTCTTAAGTGTTATTTTTATGCTTTTATATTGTTATATATTGCTATAGATAATAATAACAAAAATGGCTACATGCCTCCTTTCCATTGCAACCAAATTGTTCTAAAATAAGTCTTACCTATATATATCTTTAGGAACACCCATCGTTTGGTATCATTTTGCTCTAATCCACCCCAAGGGATCTATTAACAAGAACTTGAGTTATCCTCCCCTTCAAGGGTGGGTTGTAACATAAAGGAAGGGCAACTGATGTCATCAGAAAGAGAGAGAGACTTTTTACTAAGGCTTATAGTGAGAGGTCAAGGGGTAATTGCTTTAAATTAAAATTTGATTTTGATTAGATAGTAGGAAGAAATTCTTCACTCAAGGGTGGTGAGGTAATGGAACAGATTGCCCAGAGAAGTTGTGTCTTTCTATGTCTGTGTCTGTCCTTGGCAGTGTTCAAGACTAGGTTGCATGGGACTTTGTGCAACATGGCTAGGTAGAAGGTGTCTCTGTCCACAGCAGGGGGTTGGAACTAGCTGATCTTTAAGGTCCCTTCCAAATCAAAACATTCTATAATTCAACAATTCTTTGTTAGGAGCCATCAGCTTTTATTTGCATATGTCATTATTCTGTCAACTTCTTTAATTGCTTTTTAGGGCCCCTCTAAACATTCCTTAGCTGGGTTTCTTGGGTTTTTGTTGGGGTTTTTTTGCCTGGTATATGCTTGTTCCTTGGTTCTTTATGAAGGAAAGAATTAATCTGTTTCCTTCCAGTGCCTGAAGCCAAGCGAAATCTCCTGCTGTCTTGATTCTTTCATAGTGTATTTTTGAGTCTGCAGTGGCTTGCAGTCTGAGCCTGCTTCTGCACCTTTTCATTTACCTTGAGCATTTTCACTTGTCTTATTTGTACTTCTTTGTCTCCAGGGATTTCCAGTGTGTGTATATTGACTAACGCAAAATGTATTTTTCTCCAAGTTTGATTACTTCTTTTGGCTAGTTGTGTGTGTGGTTTTATGTGTGTGTCCCATTTTTAAGCATGCATTGCTAGGGAAATAATGTTCCTATAATCTCTATTGGCAGCATTCATTACTGTATTTAGACGCTGAACTTAAAGAGACAATGAGATTCTATTTTGTCTCCAGATGAAATGGAGAAACTGTTCTGGAAACAGTAAAGCAAACTATTTTGATGTTTACATATTGAACTAAAAATTTGATATTCTGATTTTGTTCCTTCTCATGCAATTTCTCTGCAGATGTACCTTATGTACAGATGATCGTGTGCAAATGGTCAAAGTGAAAAGGCCCATTTTTCTGGAAAATTCTTTTAAAAGGAATTTCTTTTTAAGTTTATACTTATTATTTATATAAAAGGTGTTCTCTGTTTTATTAGCTTTTCTTTGGAAGACCTTCCTTATCTAGTAAAGGGAAACTTTTCTTTAAGCAGTTCTAGCTTATACTTTGATAAAATTCTGTGGGGTATGTCACTAAAGATTTTAATTGACAGATATATATGTGGTTATTAACAATGCTACAGCACTCTTGTGAAAAGGCTTTGTTTTCTTCCACTTAAGAATACATCCTTAATACTGCAAGTATTGCTGCCTGGTGTCAATGTAATCGAAATACTGATCAATTATTTTTTTCCTGTGTTTGTGAAAAATGTGCAAGTTCTTCAAACAAAAAAATATGTTTAATTCCCTTCTTTTCATAGGATCATAGAATGGTTTGTATTGGAAAGGTCCTTTAAAGGTCATTTAGTCCAAACCCCCTGTTGTGGGACTCCTTCAACAACATCAGATTGCTCATAGCTCTGCCCAAGCTGACCTTGAATGTTTCAGGGATGGGGCGTCTAGCACCTCTCTTGGCAACCTGTTTTGCCTTAGTTAAATTGGAAATGCATGTTCCTAGGACACTAAGCAACCATTGAAAACCAACAAAAGGAAGAGTGCAGTTCTTCTGCAGGTATGTGATGGATGGTATGTGACTGTTCTAACATTCTGCTTTATTTTTGTCCTTCGTAGCAATATAGTCTGCCACATGTCAGCTTCCTCTAGGCACAGGACATTACATTTCCCCTAGTTAAGTTCCCTTTCACAATATAAGAACAGAGAATGATAAAAAAGAAATCTAATCACTTATAAAATTACCTGGATATCATACTGAAATGGATTAAATCACATCATCCCCACATTATAATTGTGTGGAGTTGGATTTGAGGATTGAGGCAGCACCTTCTTATCTGGTATCTAGCTCATCTCCCTCCCAGATGAAAAATTCTGAAATTATAACAGCACTAGAGCCAGAAAGTGGAAATATGTTGCCAGACTTTCTGCTTCTCAAAATCTGAGGATGCTGAGGTCATCCAAGAGAGGGGTCAGGCTAGGACATGACAAGGCTAACTGGGTCTCCCTTGCAAGCACCTTCCTGCCCCGACCATTCTCTGGTGTAAGGGACAGGGCAGAGCCAGAGGATGCAATCACAACCTGTTATTGAACCCATTTTTGGTCAGTGTTCAGTGCGTGTTTGCTCAGCAGCTACCGATACAGCTACAGAAACAGATAGTGCTGAGGCTTTGAGAAGCTTATAGGCAAAACGTATCGGCCTGGCTTTTGTTTTGGCAACCTTTAAATGCCACAACCAGCTGTGCTGGGTTTGAAATGCACCCATGAAGATTTTATATAACAAATGTGTAAGCACACAATGCCCAGGCCAATGCACTTCCAGGAATTCTGTGGGCAACAACCCTTTTTGAGGCACAGTCCTGTTTTGTTTGTTATTTCTAACACCCATCCTCTAAGCTTCCAGATAAAGCCTAGCGTAAACATGTATATGGATCCCAGTGGCCAGATTAGGACTGCAAAGGTACTGTAGATATTTGTATTTTCTGATCTTAGGTGCTTCAATGTACAGCCTAGCCCTTAAATTTGATTATTCTTTATGTAGAAGTATGTGCTATATTCCTCTGTCTACTTTTCTTTAGCACTAGTACAGTGAACAAAGCCCAAAAGTCTACTGACCAAATCTTGTTTAAAAAAAAAAAAAAAACACAAAAAAAAAGGAAATTGAGCATGAACTTTAGGACTGAGGTGGTATCTTTACAGTTAATAAAAATTTTCTGTGCGAAGTGCCTAGGTTTCATAAACTCTAGATTTCATTCGTGTTCTGTAGTTGTTTATGTTTATAAAAAGATGTGGAGTGGTAAAATAGTTTAACCTTTAGTTTGAATTTTAAAATAGTTTGATTTTAAAAAAAATTAGTGTCTTGATAATGAGATTAGGGTTTGGGGAGAGGGTTGTTTGTTCCCAGGTTTGTGGGTTTTTGCTTTTGTTTCTGGGGTGGGTTTTTTGGTTGGTCAGTTGGATTTTTTGCTTTGTTTTGCCTTGTTAGCTGCTGCCAAATACTAATGTTATTGCTTGGATTTCAAAAAAGAAGAACAAGTTTGTGGTAATTTTAACTTTGTATAGTGGGAAAAAATTTCACTTGGGGAGCATATGTCTTACCGTTTGCCTCAATTAGACTTGAACAGACACAGCAATTCATAATTCCTGGAGGGAAAGAAAGCTTCTGTTTCAGTAACATGGATTCAAAGGGTTTCATCTCCAGAATGATCTCTGAGGGCATGAAATATGTTTCATTTAAATCTTAAACCTTGTTCATAATCAAATAAAATCTGTAACAGGGTTTCTTCGCTCTGATTTCTTAGTGTTTCTTTTCCCCTTCAGTGGGTTTTAAATATCTGTTAACAATAAATTCTAACTTTGTGACCCATCAGGAGCTAAGGTCTTAGAAAATACCATGAATGCATTTGCATCCACATGTGGTTTTGTGTGCATATCTGCCTACATGTGGTTGTAATGACTGGACTGAGACTGCATGAATATGTAATACCCTATTTTCTAGCTCCTGACAAACTATGTCAAGGCCACATTTACCTTGTATGAGGCAACATCTTAACTAAGGTGATTTTGTTATTCTTAACAAGGATGCCTGTGTTGGTCTCTCCATCAGAAAACATCCCAACAGCTTTCTCAGTGAGAGCTACCGTACTCGATGCTGATGTGCAAAGTGATCAGCCTGGACCATTTGTCTGCACTGTCTGAGCAGCTGGCAGCCCTGCATCCTGACTACTGGAAATCCAGCAACCCATGCAGTTTCACCAGCAGCTCCAACGAGAGGAAGATTTGGGTGTAATCTCCTCAGATTTTATTCATTATCCTTCTGGGCCAATACCCAGAGGTCCAGGTGTCTTATGTCTCTTGCTACTGAACTTGCAACTCTCACTTCTCTTCTCTACCTTCTGGTTCTTATGGATTCCCATTCAACATCAATGGAGAGGCAATGTTTACTGTTAAGGGTCAAAAAAATAGATGAGTGATCTGGCTGCAGAAACTTCTTCAGAAAGTTCCCAGATTGGTGATTTGTTTCACAATCTAGACCTTTAAAAATTTACTCCTTGATATCCTTCTGTTTTCACAAACAGTACCGCTGAAAGACTGGAATCTGCTGTTTTTTCTTGGCAAAAAAAGCTATTCTGAACCTCACCTCATTTTTCATTTTAAATGACACAGTCATTGGAAGCCCAGGAGAAGCATAAACTCCTTGAGGAGATGTGCAAAAAATAATTTATTTTTTTAAGCTAAACTTGTCAATGACAGTTCAGAAAGGCCTTAAGCTGACTTATAAGAACCCATCTCTTCTACAGAAAATGATGACAAGGGACTTTCTTTTTAAAAGGTCAGATCTCTGGGATGAGAGATACAGCATTGTGTGGGACAGAGAGCCGTGACATCCAGGAGGCACTAGGATTAATGAGTTCTACATCATGACTCACAATAATAATATTTAGTGTAAATGGTAAATACATTTTCTTCTCAGAGTTTGTGCCCAATTTGATATAAGCTTTTCACTTGGGGAATATGGTGTCAGTACAGGAATTTTGAGAGTTTAAAGGCTTCTGACAACTGTCAGTTTGGAAATCAGTGACAAAAGACATAAAAATAGTGATGTTAAATCCACAGTAAGGGATAACTTAACCTTTTGATCTTGAAATATTTACATGTATTTTACTGTTTGATATAAACTTACACAATTTTACACACAGACAACAATAAGCTACTGTGAAATATAACTATCATGCTGAGAAGTCAAAATGTATTTTTCTTCCTTAGAAAAATAATAAAAAAGAATATAATGATATTAAACATTCCTCTATCTTCTGTAGGTGTTACTCCACTAAATGATAACCTTAAAAAGATCTGCTTTTGACATGAGCATGAATTTCTTGACAAGAATACCAGAAATTAGATATTTCTGGGGCTTTTTTTTCAAGCAAATAAAGTGCAAGATACAGCCTGTCTGAATTCTAATGAAAGCATGAATGCATAGAACTATAACCTTTCCTCTGCATCAGGATGTCTGAAAACTACAGCCCAAATCTTCAATTAATATGTACATACTTAAACACAACTCCATGTACCACTACAGTTTGCAGAGTTGCCAACTCTCACATAAACTGTGTCATGGCATTTAATATCAATATTAAAATATCAGCTCACTGAGAACCTAGGTTTTCTTAGAAATAAACAAATGTACTTTCTGTTGTGGAGAAGAATTGAGAATTAAGAATCTAAAAGTCACAGCATTCAGGGCACAGACTGAAGATATTTCTGCAGCCATATCAGCTATCTATTTTCTCATAACACAAACTATTGATGAGGTTAAATAAAAATAGAGGACTGCTTTGAGGATCCAGCAGTTGACTTCTGTGTCTAAAATAAGGCAGTGTTGAATTCGTATTAGTACTTGCCTAATCTTTTATTTCAGATTCAGAAAAGTCCTCATGCAGTTTCTTTAGTAAGGGCAACTTTTTGTGCAGCTGATGTCACTTATAACCTCCTGAGTTCTGCATTTCAGGAACAACATATATATGTGTCATATTCCTTTGAAATCTGCCCTAAACCAGAAGGGAGTCCTGATGAAGTCCTAATTAATCCAGATGTCAGAGTAGGTGTGACTGTAGGCTAATTACAAATGCTGTTTTGATATTTGCTGAAAGCTGTCAAAATGACTGAGTTTCTTTATTGTGTTCATTAAATTGTGCTCAACATGCTCTTCTGCAAATTCTCTCCACTGATTTGGGGCTTCTCTTCAATCTCATTTCTTTTGCATTCTATTCTCCAAAGAAGTCTTTCATCACATTCTTGTGGGTTATTTAAATTTTTAAAATTCCAGTTCAGTTTTGCATGTTATACATCTGTAACATTCTTGACATCATGGGTGACGGGACATGTAAGCAAAGCTCTCCTCTGTCATGCAAAGATGCTTTCCTAGGGCCAGATTGACTTCTGGAATTTATTGTGGATGCATAGCCTTCTAAGGTGTGTGAATGGCTTTATGAGATTATTCTCTAATTACAAACTATTTGAGAGAATACAAGCTAGTGATCAGAAGCTGCTTACTGTGAGATGACTTTTCACTGCTGGAGAAGAAGGGGATGAATGTAAATGAGAACTCTGACAGTATGTTTATGGTTATATTCAATGATTGTTCTTTTTTATTTTATCTAGTATTAATAACATTCTACCACTAATGTAACCTACTGAGAAGAAAATGTAGGCATAGAGTTTACTTGCTTGATGTGTCATGTTTGTAGTGTTATGGAACTGAGTGTTAGCTCAAGGCTCTTCAGAAGTAAGTGATTCATATAAGTAAGTTCTGTCTGTGCATTGTTATTGAGGGAAATAATACTTTTCATAATTTAGAAAAAAGGTAGGGGTATGGTTGTACCAGGATAAGTACCTGACTACCTGCAGGATAAATCTGTGTGCAAAACAAAGTTAACCCTTCCCTTAGTACCACCACATTGCCTTGCATAGCCCATGCTAGGAATGACAATGCAGCTGTCTCCCAGTGTAGTTGGCATTTCAGGCATGCCTTTAGGAATTCCTAATATTTAATCATCACAACCTGCAAAAGGATATTTAGTGCTCTTTGAAACCAGAATATATGACCCTAATTTGCCAACGAAGATGTACCTGGATGTTTTTATTGGATTAGGTTTTAACTCCTTACATGTACTTGAAATTAACAACGTGAGAGTGCTTACAAATGAAAAACCAGATTTTGACCCAGTTACTCAAACTGGTACAAGGTTGCTCACGTGGCTAATTAGCCTGAAGCTGAGATTATTGTTTGTGAGCCTGATGTAAGACAGCATTTATTAATGAAAAAGTGCAATTTTATCTCAGTGAAACTAGTAGTTTAAGTGCCACTCTAAAAAAGAGCAGCTTTCTTTGCTGAAATACATTTTTTAATTACGATTCTTTGATAGGACACAAATAGCCCCGAGAATACTGTTTTGGTCATAAGGTCCTTGGTGTATTTTATCTAAATTTTTGATCAGGATACCAAAACTGGTAAAGAAACTGCCTCAGGAGCTCCTTCAGATTAATAATGAATCTACTTTATTCTGGGAAGAAAAACTGCAAGGAGTGCAGAAGCTGAATTTCCATACAGGGCAGACTAAATCTGTGAAGTTCAGTCATTTACACTCCCCTATTATCTGGTCTCCAAGCCATGATTTAATGAGCTCTCTTTAACTGGGACCACAGCATCCTCATGATGAAGTTCTCTGATGCCCCTTGGAAAAGAATACTTGTATTCACTTGAATAAGTCAGAATGAAAGAAATCTGCATATCCTTTGTTCTTTGAAGTTTTGTATGACTTTCATTTACAAAAATAAACCCTCCCCAAAAAACCCACAAATTAAAATTCTTGTGAAGTAATTTAATGTGTGGACTGCATAGATAATCTGCATGATGATAACAATCTGTGTATCCAACGTATCATTCGTATAAAGAGCAGCCAGAGTTTGGAAAGGAACACTCATGAGCTCAGGCTTGTTGAATTTTTTTTTCCAGATTTGTTTAAAATTACAGGTAGGCAGTATGAAAGGAAAAATTATGTGTAAATGTAGAATTTATGGAAAACTATGTTTAATGTGGAATTATTCAATAACTATATTTTTTTAGGTTAAGAGGGCAATAGAAGTAATTTTCTTATTTTTGTTAAAATCATACAAGCTGTATATTTTAATAGAGAAGTATTAAAATTTATTGCATATGTATTTACCAGGAAATGGAAAAAAGCTGGTGATTCTTTGGATATATGGTAAGAAAAATTAATCATTTTCCTCCTGTTTTGTCAGGGGAGAAGTGGTTAAGGGCATATGGTAGGTGGAAGAACCTGTGAAGAGAGTAATGTTATGAATAGCTCTTCTTCAATAGATAGTTTGGGTACCCCTTTGGGTATTTGTTTCTTAGTTCTTGCTCAAGCAGTTCAAATTGTTTTAATTAGTTCCTGTCTTTTTTCCTGTTTTGTGTACACAGTCAAAACTAATGAAAAATACTCTGTAGAAAGAATGAAGAACTCAGTTTGGATGGAGGCACGAATCTTCTCTTTTTCCCCTCAGGGATAAACAGAGTGATGCCTCCAATTTTGTAATATTTATGTAAATTTTTAAAAGGATGCTGTTCACGTTTCCTAAGACCATCCCAGCGTACTTCCTTCAGCCATGCCAACTCTGTAATTAATATACTTACAAAGTTGCTTCCAAACTTTATTGCAAAGCACAATCAGATGTCTCTTGATTTGACTTTTTTTTTTTTTATTTTTTTAACTGAGCTAAAAACTAGAGACAACTGACTTTCTTAAGAAGAAACAGAAGGGACCAGCCTTCTTATATATCTCTCTCTACACACCAATGAAAGTACATGTGTATGCCTGAGAGAGAATAGGAATGGACAGTGTTTTATAAAGAATCTTTTACTGCAGATAGGAAGTATATCAGTGGTGAGGGTGGATGACAGGTCTGCACCTTGTGAAAGTCAGAGAACAGGGAGGGTGAAGGGACTGTTTTGTGGTGGTTAAAACCAGCCTTCCTAAATAAACTGATATCCCATGAAGCTGCATGGCAGCAGAAGAACAAAATCATGGCCCAGGGGCCCTGTAAATTTTTGTGTTGCAAATTAACTTTGTACCATGTGGAAAACAACTCCCCAAAAACATGCTGTGGGTTAGAGCCACCTTTAACTATTTCCCAGGTCTGCTGCTGCTTCTGACAAAATGACAGTCACTCTTTCTGGGGAGAAATGTTCAACAGCATGTGGTAGGAGGGGCACCTTGGCTAAAGGTGAAATGCCCAGCAAGCTGCTGGCTCCCTCACCCTTCCTCGGTGACAAAAGAGAGTTGGCTTGGGGAAGCTTAATTTGATTGCCAAATGAAATAGATTCGGGTATCGAGAAATAGAAAGACAGGCATTAAAACACCATCCTTCCTCCCTTTACCCTCCCCTTGCCCCATCTCAGCACTGGGACTGCTGGAACGGGCTGTGTTCAGCATGGGACTGCTCATCCTCTCCTCTCATGGACACCCCTGGAGCTGCCTGCCAGAACCTGGGCACCTGCACCCAACAGACACACAGACCAGGGAAAAATGCATAAATAGGAATTCCCAAATCAAATGTGATAAGCAGGTATGTCAGAAATAGTGCACTGCATAGGAGCATAAACTGTGTTAAAATAAATCCCTGGAAGTTACAAGAAGGTAACAGCAACATTTCCTGGCTTTTCCTGAGATGGCCCAGAGACTGACTGAGAGAAGTATATGATGTGTTCCCTCATTAAAAAAAAATATAGTCACTAAAGATTGGCCTTATGCAATATGGCCAGTGAAATAATTTGGAAAATGTTGCTTGATATATCTAATAAGTTAAACAGAAATACTTCTCTTGAAATTAAAAAGGGGAGCTCTTCAGGCTACCTGAAATTTGAAGTGATACAGAATGCTTCTTAATGCAAAGAAAAGTTATAATAAACTGTTGAGAGGAAAAAGATGCATAGTAAAGAAAATTAGCTAGAAGAGCCTTTATGCAAAGGGCAGTGGAACTAATAAAAAGGTTCTGGCTTATCTCCTCAGGAGAGCTCATCTGGAAGCCATTTGTCAAATAAGAACTAAAAAGAGACGTGATAAGGGATTCTAGATCTATTAAATCTGTCCTTTAGGATTTCTATACCTATTGTATCATATCACCTCCCAATAGAGAATGCATAAAATCATATTTTAAAATGTGAAACTGCCATTTATATCAAAATTTGCAATTACATTAGAGGAGGCAGTCTCAAATGGAGACTGAAAATACTTAAGGTTTAATAAAATTTTCAGGAAGTTCACTAAAATTTTAGAAACAGGAAGGCCTTTGAAAAGCCTGTGGAAGTGACAACATCTGATCCATTGGTTTGTTTTCAATTCCACAGCTGAAGTCTTCGAGATAGGTGCAAAACATCACTGGCACTGTTTGCCTTTGCAATGCTATTTCATTGAAAGAAAAAAAGCACTTTTGGAATGGATGGCTTTTGAAAACCCTGAACCCACACTAAATCATATTTACTTGTTTGCATAATTGCAACTTTTATGACATTATTATTCTAAGACTGCAATTATTTTATACAGTTTCACTGCTGAAAAACAAAATGTTTTTTAGATATTGTGTATATATATATATTTAGCCCTATCTTACAAAAAAGTTTGTAGTCCATGAAAAGGGGGATCATCGAGAAATCATTCAAGAAGCCCCAAATGAAAATTTAAAAAAATTTGTTCAATTGTCAGATTGAAGATTCTAGTTCCCAATCTGTTGTTGTATATGGATATAGATGTACGTATAGCTGTGCCTCTTATTGTCAGATTTCCCTTTATGAGATATTAAAATATACACTGCCTAAAGGAATGAAGATTAATGTATGGTCTGTTACTAAAAATGAGCCAGCCTGTATCATAAGGGCGGAAGATCCAGAAAACCTGTTATCTGTGATGAATGGAGTCTGCCTATGTTGCTCACAGGGTACTTGTTTTGTCATTGTAACCCATAAAAGAACTTTGACTAGGTTGAGTGGCTATTGTTACTGTTTTAAGATATTTTGAATTATATGAATTCTGCCTGACCTTAGAGCATAGAAAAAAATCTGCTTTGTATTTATTCTGAGAAATAACATTATGTGTCAAGACAGATTGCGGAAAACTTCAGCTCATTTTGTGGTTTATTCATAAATACTGTGACCTTCACAAAAATCACTTAATCTACCCTCTAACTCTATTGCCCATTTTATAAATAGTAATTCTCAATTTTAAGAGCATTTTTGAGAATATAATCTATCAGTAGTTTCAAAAAGGATGAGATACAATGATGATAAGAGACAGAAAAATGGCAAAGTAAATACTGTTTAACTGCCTGTTCTTCTTGCTGGGTCATTTTCTCTAGCTATAGAGGTGCTATTTGCAA
Organism: Origma solitaria; assembly: GCA_013397895.1. Classification (NCBI taxonomy): domain Eukaryota; kingdom Metazoa; phylum Chordata; class Aves; order Passeriformes; family Acanthizidae; genus Origma; species Origma solitaria. The sequence continues at coordinate 1,130,258 of VZRL01003022.1, forward strand.
TATTCAATGAGAATACCTTAATGCAAGGAAATAATGTGGGTTTGGCATAGGAATTACCAGGCCAGTGTCTACAGTCTGTGATTTGACGGAAGATCAGACTAGGTTATCATGAGTGTCCTTCAGTTCAAAATTTAGTTGATGTTAGCAGTTTCAGCTGAAAACACTGAATCAGGACTGGTTAATATGTGACATGAGACGATATTCCACACGGTTTTTCTTGCTTTGCATACTCTCTTCAGTTCTCCTGACCACTGCCTGGTAGAGAACAAAAAAGGAAGAACAAAATCCAGAAGGACAGAATCATAAAATATCCTGAGTTGGAAGGAACTCACAAGGATCATTGAGCCCAACTCCTTGCCCTGCATAGAATAGTGATCCCAAGAATCACACCATGTGCACAAAACCATTGTCCAAACATTTCTTGAACTCTTCTCAGGCTTGGTGCTGTGACCATTTCTCTTGGGAGCCTGTGCCAATGCTCAGCCACCCTCTGGGGGAAGAACCTTTTCCTGATATCCAACCTAAACATCCCCTGACACAACTCCAGGCCTTTCCCTCAGGTCCTGTCACTGATCACCACAGAGAAGAGATCAGTGCCTGCCCCTCCTCTTCTACTCACAAGGAAGTTGTAGACTGTGATGAGGTCTCCCCTCAGTCTTCTCTTCTCCAGGCTGAACAAGACAAGTGACCTCATCAACTCCTTCTATGGCTTCCACTGCAGGTTCTTCACCCTTCACTTCATTGCTCTCCTTTGGATGCTCTTTAATATCTTCATATCCTTCTTATATTATGATGCCCAAAATTGCCCCCAGCACTTGAGGTGAGGCTGCCCCAGTGCAGAGTAGAGCAGAGCAGGACAATCCCCTCCCTTGCCTGGCTGGTGATGCTGTGCCTGATGCACCCCAGGACACGGATGGCCCTCCGGGCTGCCAGGGCACTGCTGACTTGCATTCAACTTTCCATCAACCAGGACCCCCAGGACCCTTTCTGTGGTACTGCTCTCCAGCCTCTCGTTCCTCAGTCTGTTCGTATATCCAGGGTTTCCCCATCCCAGATGCAGAATCTGGCACTTGACCTTGTTAAACTTCATATGGTTGGTGTTTGCCCAGTTCTCTGACATGTTGAGGTCTCTCTGCAGGGCTTCTCTGCCTTCAAGGGAGTTAACAACTTCTCCCAATGTAGTATCATCTGCAAACATACCTAGTGTATCTTTGAGACCCAAGTCATTTATGAATATGTTGAAGTGCACAGGACTGAGGATGGAGCTCTGTGGAACCCCACCAGTGACAGGTCCCCAGTCTGATGTCACCCCATTCACTGTAACCCTTTGTGCCCAACCCCTGAGCCAGTTGCTCACCCACTGCTTGATGTGTTTATCCAGCTGTGGGCTGGACATTTTGTGCAGAAGGACCCTGTGAGAGACAGTATGGAAAGCTTTACTGAAATCCAAAACGATTACATAAATTGGCTTCCCTTGATTAGCTAGGTGGGTTACCTTGTCATAAAAGGAATTTTGACAAGCAGGACTTTTCTCCCATGAAGCTGTGCCAGCTGGCTGTGATCAGTGACTGAATTGTTCTTCAGGTGTTTTTTGATACCTTCCAGAATAATCTTCCCCATAATTTTACCAGTCACTAAAGTGAGACTGACATGGGCATAGCTGCCAAGCTCATCCTTATTACCCTCCATGAAAACTGGGACAACATTAGCCACCTTCCAGCTTACTGGGACCACTCCAGATCCCCAAAACTGTTCAAAAATCATTGGTGGAAGCCTCATAATGACATCAACCGGCTCTTTGAGTATTTTTGGATGTATTCCATCAGGCCCCATAGGCTCATAGAGATTCAGCTGGAGCAGCAGATCCTGCACAAGTTCAGGGTCTACTGGAAGCTGATCATTCTCATAGGCAAGCTCAGGGCACTGGGACCTCCTTAGCCCATCATCAGTGTTCAACACAGAGGCAAAGAAAACATTAAACATCTCTTCCTTGTCTATGTCCCTTTTTTGAGGTGACCATCTTATTCCTGTACTGGACTGATGACAATAGATTCTTTACTGGAGTTTTTAAAGCCCTAGCTAAAACATACCAGAAAAGTGTCACTAATTACACCCAACAAAGACTGTAATTGGATTCCCAGGCTTTAAACAATAGTATTGGATAGCTGACTTAACTACATGTCATCAAACCTTCCTTGTGTTAAGACAGGTGGAATATTGGAGGCTTAGCCTTAAAGTATTGTATTTGTTGTTAATGCTATATTTACCATTCCAACAGCTTTTCTTAATTAGGAAACCTAAAGGATTTCGACCTTCTAGAAAGCAAAGAATACTACAACAATTCTTGTAACTGCATGGAAGTCTGAAATGGTAGAGAAATTAGTTTAGTAAGAAAAGGCATAAACTTCTACAATTAGAATTAGTTTAGAATCAGTGTTTATTTCTGGATAATCAGGGAGAAGCATGACAACACATCAAAATGTACATCAAATGTACATAAACTGCAAACTGACTTATAAGGGGAAAAAAGGAAATGCTTTTATGTTTCAAATTGAAAGAGGAAGTAAGTGCAACAGAAGCTATCACCACATGCAATTTATAAGTTGAATTCACTAAGCTTGAGATAAACTGAAAAACTTTTGGAAGGTATTTCATCATTTTGGTCAAGACTGAGATTTTCACAGCTAACACAACTTTAACATGGAATATTCCCATCTGTGTAAAAATATTTCTTTTTTTCAGGTAAATCCCTGAAAAGGTTTTTTGTAAAAGGTAAAAATGTGAATTCTTTCTTCTCTCCCATTTTTTTTCACTGGAAAATAAGTAAGTAAGTGAGGAGAAAAGAAGAATCTCACTTACATTTTTAAGAGAAAACACACCCTTTTTTTTTTTTTTTTTTTTTTGCTAGCAATAGTAGATTCTACCGTATGGAGTGAAAACTGTGGTTCACAAATCAGGAGCCAGAGGAGGTGCAGTAACAGACATGTCAAGAAATGGGAAACAGGCTTGAGCAGATCATTGCTGTTTCCTGAAAGCATAGAATTACTGGTGGTTCAAATTACTGGAACAATTATTCATATAAGAAATATTATGTTCTTTCCAGGAACCTATATTTAGAATACAGAATACTGAAATGTCAGATGCAAAACCTATTAAGAGCCAAACAGCTTCTTAAATATTTTTTCTAATATAAATCTGTAGTGTTTTAAGGATCAACTTTCTCTTGTAAAAGGTCAGACTCCTGAGATACACCTTTTCAACTAATATAAACAGATTTAATTCCACCAGCATCACTGAATTTCATCAGCTGACATTTGGCTTTTTCTCAACCGTATAAAGCAAAGTCTGCACAGGAGGAGATCAGGACAACTGGTTCTGTTTGAGGGAAACAAAGCCCTCAAAACTCATGTTAAAAGGGGCTTAGGGCACTGACGTCTTTCATATGACTGGATTTGATCAATAGTAAGTGCCCACTTTGTAGTCCATGGCAAGGAGTGAAGGAGATTTCAGGATTTATCTTTTCCTAAAGGACATTAAAGAACTTTAAAAACTGAAAATGGTTCTCCTACAGTGTAGGGCAGATGATTCTAAAGATGAGCTGAGTGCAAATTGTATGTCACATAAAGACACACAGACGAAATGCTGTACTTATTAAATAAATATGTAGTTTACTAAATTGTTTTTTGTATGGGTTTATGTCTGGTTCTCCGGTGTCTGAAACTGATTTTTTAGGATTACTACATTGTTGTTAAGGTACTTTTTGTCTTTGAAAGTTACTTTACACAGTGTCTAAATAGTTGAAATAACATGTTGGCTGTGTTAATAAATATGATCATTAATAACATGTTATTACATATATGAGAGTTAAGTGTGCACAAGAAGTTTTCTTACATTTACAGATGTAAGAGAAATTATTCAGGATTTTAGCCCAAGTACTGTCTGTGCTGTTATTTTACAGAAAAAAAAAACCTTGTGAGCCACAGTCAGGTTAAATCCAGCAGTGTAGTGCTGGTGTAGGGGAATAGTTTGTGCTTTTTGTAGCAGATGAAATCTTAGATCTTGGTATGCATCTTGGAAGAATTTCACATTACAGAGATGCTTCTAATTTTTTACATATTTAATATTCTGAATGATATGTGCTCAAGCCCCAGAGTCTCTGTGACCTTTCTAACTACAGTTTATTTTTTATGCCAGATGGCTGGATGAGCATCAGGTCATTTTTATTTTTATTTCACAAAAAAAAAAAAAACCAAAAAAAAAAAAAAACAACCAAAAAAAACCAACCTGAAGTGCAAGTAGTAAGAACTTAACAGCAGAAGGGAGAAACAAAGATTTGCTTATTTCTAATACAGTGTTTGTGGTATTTCTTGAAATTGTTTCTGCTGATACAGATTTAATGGAAAAATTCAAGATGGTGCTCATACTACATTGAAAAGTATTCTTTTTAATTGGCCTGTGAGCATTTTGGTCTTTGGAATTACTTGCTTCTTACTGAGGGGACGCCGCCTGTGCACTCTAACTGTATAGAAAGCCCTTATAACACTGCATAAACTATACTAATGTATGTTGAGGTTTTGAAACTGCATAATAATTTAGTGGCACAGTAATTCTGATTGCTTTTGTTGCACTCTCATAATCCTTCCAAGGATCAGCCACCTGGGTCAATGACCCATTATTTTTATGGCACAGTTGATCCATTTTCTGTTCTGTGCACACTTTTGGAGCCCTGCTCATTAATGGGCTGTATACAAAGGCTAAATACAAACAGTGTTTGCAAAGTACCCTCTCATTTACAGCTGCTTTTGTAAGTTATTCCTATTTATGTTAATTACTGCGTATTTAAATTTGGAGAAACAGTCAATATAAAAAGCACCAGCATTTTCCATTTTAGGTTAGAACTGTGAAGGCTTATTTAGATGCAGAATTTATGATCAAGCTAAGATGAAAAATAAGCTGCATAAGCCAGCAAAATTAGGTTTGTTGAAAAAAGTATGCTCAATTCTTTCATCTAGTATGAGAGAGACAATTAATTAATTTGGGGCTGTTTAGGTACCATGAAGAGACAAGATGACTGCACTGGAATTTGACGAAACTGAGTGGTGTGTTAACAGTCAAAGCAAGATTCTGCTAAATGCAGGTTTTTGTCTGCATTTTTTTCTCCTTTTTCACACTTTTCCTCCTCATTTGCAGATCATTATATTTCTGTAATAGCTTAGCAGCCAGGAGAGACAGAGGTAATGACAGTCCCTGAGTAGAACTAGCTGGAGGAAGAGCTGCAATTACTTTTGGATGGCTGATTACTGGAGGAGTTTGCCCTCTCATATTCTTTTGCCTTCTATTATTAAGTCTTCCTTATGTGAATATAGAAAATAAAGGTGAGAAGTAGAAGTACAAGTACTAACTTTTGAAGAATATGGCAGAAAATCCAAAGGGCAATCCACCTTTGCCTATTAAGCAGAGTCCCAAGCCAGTCATCCTTGAATTACACTGTTTGCTGTAGAGAAACCTAGCTAAGCCTGCCAGACGGATTTTAATAAATACAGCCGAATGAGAATTATTTGGGTCTGTTCATACCTGTGTAAGATTATCTCACTGTAGTTATGTACTCTATGGCTGAGGAAGAGCCTAGAGCACTTTCTCTTTTAGTATTGCTGTTCTTTTGTAGTGTGGTCCCATTGAGAAAACATATCCATCTGATCTGGCCTGAGCTGGAGTTCATTTTCCCCACAGCAGCCTCACAGTGCTGTGCTTTGCACTGGTAGCTGGAAAGTGTTTTGGTTACACAACATCAGCATTGATTCTCCAATGATCTGCTTCCCACTCCAGTAGGCCAAAGATGGACAAAATCTTGGCAGGGGACAAGGGCAGGACAGCTGATCAAAAATGGCCAAAGGGATATTCCATATTTTATTGTTCAGCAATAAAAGCTAAGAGAAAAAGGAAGGGCCATTTTTTACTACAATGTTTGTCTCACAGAGAAACTACTAAGTGTACTGAAGCCCTACATCCCAGGAAGTAGCTGGACATCCTTGCTGATGGGAAGTAGAAAATAAATATTTTTTTTTCCTTTTCTTCTGCAAATGGCCTTTACTTTTGCTTTATAAAATTGCCCTTATCTTGACCTATGAGGTTGTTTGGTTTTTTTTATTTTCTCTTGCCCCTGTCCTGATGAGGAGGGGAATGAGAGTGCAGCTAGGTGGGTATCTGGCATCCAACCAAGGTCAACCCACCACAGAGGATGTTAATAAAGCAGATATAGTTTGGTACAATTCAGCAGGGAGTTCTTGTAGCTCTGCAGACTTTGTCTCATTAATATTTCTCTGAGCCCTTTCAATTTGAAAAGCAGGTCAGGAACCTGCAACATTTCTCAAGAAAAGCCTTATCTGGTCCTGAGATTGGCACCAAAAAGGTGGCATATGTTTCATTGGTAGTCCACTGGCCTGTTCCCAACTTCCCTCCATTTATTCCCATTCAAAATAAGGTATTGCTTACTCAGCTGCTCCAAATCTGGATGTTCACAATATGGCTGGTCCCTCTTTCTCTCCCCTGGAGAAATACATCATATGGAAAAATGGATATTAAGCTTTTGTAAATAAAATGCTACAAATAGGTATATTTAATAAGAAGTGCTTGTTTCTTTGCATAAGAAATACCTCAGAACATTACATTTTAGATATGTAGCTCATTCAGACAATTCTAGTTCACTCTGTCTTAGCCTCTTTTTTTAAAATTCTGTAGACATTAATAAATAACAGATCCATTCAGGTACTGTAGGTTTTAAATGTAACCCTCTATAATCTATCCCTTAGATATATTTTGTACAAAATTGCTTTTGAGATTAGCCTGTCTTACCAGTGTGTGTGGGAGAGAGAAATGATCTGAATGCTTTAAAAGAAGTTCACACCTCCACTCTTAATATTTAGCCTTTACATGACATGTTTCTCCTCAAAGAAACATGTCATGTAAAGGTTACATGGCATGTTTCTTTCAGGAGAATCTACACTCTGAAAGGTGCTGTACTATAATTAACTCTTTAGTCTGATAATTAATTATTTTCAGGTTAAAAAGCCAGTGGTACATTTTTAAACAGCATGCAAACTGTTTAGAGACCCGGAATATTCTCCCCTTCTTTCGTCAGCTTCAAAGGGAATCTGTGGCCAAATTTTCACATGTATTTAGGCCTTTTACAAGACCAGCCTAGAGAAATTTCAAAAGCCAACTTAGGTGTCACACATACGGTTGAATATTAAGCTGGGTCCCTGAGGCTATTTTGTGCATGCTTGAATAGCTCTGAAAATTCAGGCACGGGGCATTTAGTAGTTCAGTTTTCACTGATTTGCAATAAAACTTGAGCTGCTGTATTGGGCCTGATGGCTGCTAAGAGCCAAAGATCCTGTTTTCCAAAATAAGAATTTGAGAAAATAAAATGGGTACTTCTGGAAAGTGTATATTATGCATGAAGGGCTACAATGTATGGCAAGGTAGGAATCCTGCCACAGACAGGAATAGCAGTGGCCAGGGGCTGAGAAGGGAGCAGTACCAGACTGCCATGAACTCAGGCAGTAAGGGAGGGGATGGTGACACCGCTGTGAGTGACCAAGCTGTGGTCTGGCTGGAATTTTCCTTTGGAGGTACAGAATATGTGCAGTGGTGGGGAGCAGAGCTGCCTTGATGGTGAGGAAGAAGGAGGCGCAGGAGGTGATGGGTATCTTGAGGAGGGACTAGCAAGTGGGGTGAGAAGGTGGAGTGTGAAGTGCCAGAAACCCTGGCAGCAAGGCTAATGGGCTGAATAACCGTGTCACAGGCCAAGTTTATGAGCAGGTGAAGCCAGCTGAGGAATAGATCAATATAAAGAAGAAGAGGGAAAGGAGGAAAGGGAGTGACATGATACACAGCCAGATGTCAAAATGGAAAGCAATAAGACAGGTGGGAGACAAGGTGGTGAAGAATAGAGAGAAAGAAAAATCAAAGCCTGGAGATTCATATGTGCAGAAAAGATTCCTTTCCCTTAGTGAGAATATGCAGTAAAAGGTGAAGATGAGAGAAGCGCTGGTGGTAACGTGCAATTGGTAACAATGGAGCACTGCAGTTGAGGGGTGGGTTGTAGATGGCAGCCATGTGGAAAGGGCCGGCATTAGGTAAGGGAGGTGATGGTGGCAAAGGGGACAGTGAGGAAAGGGCAGGGGAAGGATGTCAGGTCTACAAGGGGAGGGAAGACCAGCAGTTATATAGAATCACAGAATCATTACGGTCAGCTGTTTTGGCAGGAAATTGTACTGGGTCTGGATGGGATGGAGTTAATTTTTACATATTTCTCCATCTGTATGGTACCATGTTTCAGCTTTGTGACTAAACCAGTGTTGGTAACACGCCAACATTTTTGCCATTGCTGAGCAGTGTTTCCACAGCATCAAGGTTTTATCTGTTTCCCACCTAGCCTTCCTCCACTCCTCACCCTCCAATAGTGTGGGAAAGAGATTGGAAGGAGACACAGTCAGGATAGTTGACCTAAGTGGATGAAGGTACATCCATACCACACAGCATCACGCTCAGCAACAAAACAGAGGGGAGGAGGAGGGAGGAGAGTCCTCCAAGGTAACTATTGTTTAGAGATTGGCTGGGCATCGGTTAGCATGTGGGAGGTGGTGAGTGATTGCTTTTGCATTGTTGTTTTTTTCCCCCCACCCCTTTCCCTTGCTTATTAAACTTCCTTCACTTATTAACTTCACTCATTAACTGCATTAAACTGTCCTTATCTCGAGTTTTCTAGCTTTTGTTCTTCTTCTACTCTCCTCTATCCCACTGGGATGGGAATAAGCAAGGAGCTGTATGGGAATTTTGCTGCTGGCTGGGGTCAACCCTCCATGGAGTTGAATACTGCTGCCTGGAAAGGCATGGAAGGCAGGCAGCTAAGGAGTCAGGAGGGGAAGCAGCTATGGGAAGTGGTAAAAGGCCAGCTACATTGCAGCTGCAAGCTTGCAGGCAAGGGGAGTTTTGAGAGCAGGTGGTAAGGAGAATGAGGAGGCTTGCCAGGAAATGAAGTAGCAATCACAGGCAGAAAGTGCTGGTGATATGACAAGAGCAAAGCTGCAGGCTGTGCAGCAATGGGAGAGGTGCATGTTTGACAGGCTGGCAAGAGGAGGAGGACAAGCAGGGCAACAAGTGAGCAAGAACAAAGAAGAGGAGTAAATGGGCAGCGGATGCAGCTTCTGGGCAATGTGGAGAAAGCAGGCAGCATATGGGGTGACAAGCTGAGGATGAAGGTACGCAGCAGATGAAGGCTTGAGAGGACACACTGAGCATAGGGCGTGAATGAGGTGCAAAGCGGAGGCAAGGGACTGACAACTGCAGGAGGCAGCAAACATTCTGTTGAGGAGAGATGGCAAACATGGTCCAACATGAACACTGAGCACGGTCAGCAAGTCAGGTATTGAAATGATATGTTGAGGCCAGGAAGGAGCACTGTAGAGAAATGGTGATGCGCAGCAAGAAAATGTTTAGAGTGCAATCCAGAGATGTGGTTTTGAAAAGCTGTAGGAAGGACATGTTTGCAAGCACAGGAATCAAGCAGTGGCAAGAACAAGCTGGCAAGACAGGCGGTGAGAGCCTGTAGTTAAGGGACATGGTGAAGGCAAGCAAGAAAAGAAGGACTTGTTCTGTGTAAAGTTGGCCATGGGCAGCAAGACATGCCAGTGACATGGGAATGAGTCAGTAAAGAGAGGTGGGAAGTGCAGGGATCACAGAGTGGCAGGAGGAAGCGGTAAGTGGAGGAGAAGTTTGGTGATGAAGGTGAATGGCAGCAGAGAGTGAGTGAACAAGCAGGGTCAGCAGATGGGAAACAGAAGTTGTGAGGACTGTCTGCCAACAGGGCAGCTCCAGACAGGTGGTGACAAAATGAACATCAGGAACAGGCAGGACGGCAAACAGGGCAAAAACTAATGGCTTGGCAAGGCGATCTGAGAAAGGTCCTGGTCATTTGGGGAGTAAGAGCAAGCCATAAGTGGAACAGTAAACAAAAATAGTGTGTATAGAGAGCAAGCATGGCTGCTGGGAGGAGGAGGAGGAGAGGAAACAGCAAATGGGGCTGGCCAGAACAAGCAGTGAATGACAGTAGCAAGACATGGTAGAAAAGAGAGCAGTTAGAAGAAGGGAAAGCAGGCACAAGCAGAGAGGTGTTGAAGGTGGGTGGCAAAGAGCAGGGCAAAGCTATGGGACCATGGGGGAAGGTGACAATGGGAGACAAGAACAACATATGAAGGAGTGGAATGAGATAGTGTGGTATTGAGGGGAGAGGCACTGAAGGGAATTAGGTTAGGGCACACTAGGAGAAATCGGGCAAGGCAGGGACTGATGAGACAGTAAGATAACAGCAAGTGAAGTGATGAGGCTGCAAGAGACAATGAGGAAATGATGAACAGGAATAGAAGAAAAAAAGAGAGAAGGCAGTGGTGGAGGTGTGGGGGTTGGCAGAATTCAAACAGGGGATACAGTAAGAAATGGTAGAAAATAAGATGGCAGCAGTGCCAGAGGCTGTGAATGGGATGGGGTGTCACAGGCATTGGGGCTTGACTGGCATGGCCAGACAGAAGAAAGGGGAAAAGAAAGTGCAAGTAGCAAGCCAGTGCATGGCAGTGGTGCACAGGGGAGGAGAGAGGAGATGAACAGGTAGGTTGAAGTAACAGGGGGATAACAAGTGAAACAATGAAGGCGATGAGCAAAATACAACCCTGAGCCTTGCTGGCTGGAATTTATTGTACCTTGAAAATAACTGTATAATATTGCACCTTGTACCTTTTCTGAACTTGCTTCTCCCCACCTGAATTTCTCCTGAAGGAGAAAGGACTGGACTCTTCCACCTCTCTCTTTTCTGTGGCCTTAAATGGAAGAGGCATTTTTTCTTAATCATTGTCTGCACAAAGCACTGGATTCTGAATCTACTGACAGCAATTCTTAGTGCCATCTAGTAACTCTAGGGTGGTTATTAAAAGAACCAATCCTTGAATTTAAAGTCAGCATTTCCTCCTTATCTGTGTTAATGACCTGAGGTGCTGACCTTTCTGCTGTTGTCTCTGCCCTTTTTTAAAGGGATTTGTTCAGGCATTTGTATGTTACAGCCCAAAAAAACCCTGTACCAGCTTTCTGAATTGAGAAAAAGGTATAATCCACTAAGCAGGTCTCTAGCAGGCTGACTGGAAAGGGACATTGTCTAAATCTGACTATTATGGTGTGAAAATAGTTAAAAATTGGCTGTGACTGAAGAAGTAGTTGGATCCATTTTTTATTGGCCTAGTTGGTTTCTTAATAGGGGATTAGGAGTAATTTATTGCTTAAGTCAATGCTGTGTTTACTCACACATCAAGTGGGTAGTAAAAAGAGATGCAGCATTAGCAAAGGCCATATCAAGGATTTACAAATAAGGAAAAAAAATAGAAAAAAAATCATTATCCACTATTTATGTTTACACCTGAAGTGACTCTGAAATTTTCAAATTGGTCTCATAGATCAGTTACGTTCAATGGCAGATGCTATATTTTATCACAAGAGGCAATTTCAGGATTTGTCTAAAGCTGAATCACAGTAAGCAAAGATCAGCTAATCACACAATATCCTGAGGAGGAGCAGTGAGGGAGCAATCCAGTGGAGTTGACTCTGCCCTTTGTCCTTCTAAAGCAGATGAATTGCATGCTGTTTTCTGTGTGGCATGTTTCAAATGAACCAGAGAGGAAAGCAGCCCTTCTGACTTTGCCTTGAAACTATGGTCCATCTAAGGAACCGAGATCAAGTTTTCTGTTAGGGATTTACAATGTTGGCCAAGTTCCTTTCTCTACTCAGTGAGAAAGTGCTGCAGAATCTATCTACACTGAGTACAGAAACTGCCTCTGGTGACCGTATTCTTAACTTTGCTCCTCCTACATATTTTGGAGAAGAATCAGTGCCTAAACATCATTAAAAAATGGAATATGGACCCAAGAGTTCCCTTTTGGTCTCAGTTTGGTGGCAGGCCTGCTTGCTACTGCTCACCCATGGAAGAACCGATTGATTCTGGTCGTGCCATGCATCTGGTCTGTATAATTAAGCATGGGAGCTGCCTGTAGGGTGAGCAATTATAACACATTTATTTCCTGCATCAAAGAGAACTCACATTTAATTAGTTTTTCCCAAGTGAAACTGATACCATGAGGGACTGTCAGGGAACTAATTTCAGATTGTGTACCACAGCAAGTCAAGTTTCTTTGAAACATTTAAGAAAAAAAGTTTATCAAATAAAATGCCAGGTTATTGCTGGGTTTATGTCACTCTTTACATAAAAGTAGATATGCGAAATTAGCTTACTTTCTTCATAAGTTGCAAACTTTACTGTTGATGCACCCCGGGTTTTAAAATTCTAAAAGAGATTAAGGAAATTTTGCCCATGGAAATTTAAGATCAAAGTAGTTAGGGGAGGACATCAACACTAATGAAATCTGGTTTCCTCTGGATTTGCATCCTCCATTTGTATACCTTCACCACCTCATAATAATGTTAGATTTTCATTAAACTTCTTTAATAATCTATCCCCTCTGCTATCTGGTATGAAGGACCATCAGTGTTCTGAACTGCTAACTTCGAGATCATAGGACAACTCGGGTTTCAAGAGACCCCAGGAGGTCTCTATTCCAAATTCCTTCTCAAACAGAGTTACGGTGCCATGAGACTGGTTTGTTCAGAGCTTCTTCCTGCTGGGTCCTGAAAACCAGCAAGGATGGCGACTGCTCTGATAGAGGCAGCACCATGCTCATGATGCAGTCTACTCATCAGTGGAGTTCTAATCTGGGTCTGTCTCCTCCACGCAGGCTTTGATTTTTCCCAAAGCTGGTGAGGATGCGGTACCAGGGGGCTGGAGGACGTACTTTGCTGTCAGATCATCTAGAAACCAACCAATGGCAAAAGTCCCTTGTGGGGGTGAGGGAGGAAAGATGAACACGTAGGCAAATCCACACAAGCCACATGCACAAAAACATCCTATTTCCCAGGCATCCTATTTCGCAGGCTAAAATTACATCTGCAAGCACTGAACCTCTCCACAGAAACTCAGACAGAAACATAAAATTAATTTATATTGACAATTTCTACATTCTGAAGAAGCATGTAGTTCCCAGTTCCTATTTTAAAAGCAATGTTAAGATAAAGCGATGCTCTTCTGCCTTGCAGAAACTGTGGCTGGACAGAATGAGCTAAGAGTGTTTTAACATAAAGCGCAAAGGAACAGTGTCAGTCACCTCAGTGATCTTTATTATTTCTGAAACAGCATTATTAGGATCAGTGTCCCTCATTACTATGTTTCCATCTGGCACCTCAAAAAAGTTGCTTGAAATAGACGAAATTATGTCACTCTGGGTCTTGTCCTACTGAGAAAAAAATAACAGGTCCACATGTACTGGTTTTGCTTGGAGTGGAATTAATTTTCTTCACAGTGGCTGGTATGGGGCTGTGACGGGGAAGTTGGGGGTGCATGGGAGGTTGGGAGGAGAAACAAACAGGACAGGTGACCCAAACTGACCAAAAGAATATTCCAGACCAGGTGACATCATGTTGAATATATAAAGTGAGGGAAGAAGAAAGGAGGATGTTTGGAGTGATGNAACAAACAGGACAGGTGACCCAAACTGACCAAAAGAATATTCCAGACCAGGTGACATCATGTTGAATATATAAAGTGAGGGAAGAAGAAAGGAGGATGTTTGGAGTGATGATGTTTGTCTTCCCAAGTAACCATCATCTGTGATGGGGTCCTTCTCTCCTGCAGATGGCTGAACATCAGACTTCCCATGGGAAGCAGTGAATTAATTCCTTGTTTTGTGAGGCTTGTGTGCAAGGCTTTTGCTTTCCCTATTAAACTATATCAGCCCACAAGTTTTCTGGCTTTTACCCTTCCGTTTCTCTTCCCAGTCCCACTGGTGGGGGAGTGAGCAAGTGGATGTGTGGGGCTTGGCTGCTGGCTGGGGTTAAACCACAACATTATGTCAAGTCATTGTTCAGTCTGGTCCTTGCAAGGTCTCTGCTACTACTTTATGGATCCTGCTTGTGGAAAATGTTAGATACAGTTCATCATGAGTCAAGGTGTGATCCCAGCCAGGGTAAAAGTGCTCTACAAAAAAGCAAACAAACCCTGAGTCTCAGACGAAAGATCAGCAGTGCACAAGTAAATATGAGCAAGATCAGTTAGAGCGTTTTTACAATTGGCTGAAATTGCAGAGGTTTCAAATAAAGATAAAAATAAACAAAACACAGCATAAAGAAAAAGGAATATGAGGGCACTGTGCTTGCACCAAGCTGCACATGTGAAGAAGCTGTCACACAATAACAAATGAAATTGTACTGACAAATGGGAATGGGATAGCAAGTTGTTCTCAGATGCATCTAATCTAGCTATTTAGATGATAAGCCATATAAATCCTTGTTGTGTCATCTAACCCTCCATTGTGCAACCACTATGATCAGGACAGTGTTAAATGTCACGGAATTTGTTCATTCGTTACATGATAGGATGACAGCTTACTTGAAAGGCTTCCTGATAAAAGGGACAGAAGACATGTTTCTTGATTCATGCTCAAATAATTTATTCAGCCCTGATGCATTGCTCAGCTTACAGAACTACAGTGAATTAATTATGTGATACAAAACAAAGCACATGTGTGCATTTTCTTGAAACCAGAAAAATTACAAAGTTGGTATAAAAAGCAACCCAAATCCAGCATATTTAGTTTTTTGAACTAGTTTTAGGTCTATCCAAGTTTTAAAACATCTACACAACAGTATGCATGGGGAGAGATTTGGGTAACTTTTGGTAATGTCTAATTTTCCTAAATACTGAGGCTGTAAATCTCTGAAAGCCATTTATTGGCTAAGACTTTTGTTCAGAGACTTTTATATGAATGATAAATATATTGAATTAAACCAGCTAGAAGATTTTAGGACAAAGTCAAATTAGCTCCATTAGTCTCAAAAGTGATTAAATTGAAAGAACTTTCTTATAAACCTGGAGTAATAAGAGCTTTTTAGCAAATCCAAAAGCTATTGTCTCTTAGAAATGTACCACTTCAGTGTTTTGTAATGAATCTGTGAAATATCTAAGTTGAACTCACAGCAGAATACACAGTTTTTATTTTACTCCTGTTTTTTCTGTTTTTAGAACATTTAAAATTATGTAATTTATAAATTAAGGCCTTTTTTTTTCTGAATATGATGTCACCTTCTGCTTTTCCTAATAAAATGGGCTTCTGCCTGGTACCCCTGAGGGCTACATATGCTCATGTGTTGTGTATCTGCTTTTACCACCAAATGATATGGCTCTACTGCAGCTCTGACATGATGTAATTAAAAATATTGCCTTCAGTGAATTACATGGTTTTTCATTAGAAAGTCTTCAGAACTTCCAAATTATTTTGCAACTGGTCTCTGGTGCAAGAGACCATTTTTATGTGTTCACCAGCCTTTGAGCATGCTGAAGCATGGCACGAACATATGTTACACTGAAGTCTCCATGACTCGTAGTGGCCCCAAGTAAATGTTGCAAACATGAGAGGAAATGATTAAGATGTTTTGCCCCACAACAACACATTACTATTACCATTATTAACCTTTCTATGGCTGTTATTATTTAGAGGATCTTGAGGTTGGTGCTTGATCCCCAGTGGTAATTAGTTGTACCCCAGCCAATTGGTTTCAGGCTGTAGATTAGAAGTAATAAATGCAGAGACAAGACTATGACGTGAGCGAGCTGAACAGAGAGGGGAGCAGGTAATAATTCATGCACATACCTGTATATAAAACCCAATTTGATTGGAAGGTGACTTAGTGTCCCTCCCAGCATCCTTCTGGAC
>VZRL01003024.1:0-147493 GCA_013397895.1 Origma solitaria
GTCTCTAATCCAAGACAGAAGGTGTGCCAGAAAACCGATGGGTGATCAATATCAATCATGTAAGAAAAGCAGGCTTTATAAATACACACACACACACAAATAAAGGCTGAAATATCTGCCTCCAGCGCTGCTGCCTAAGCATCAGATGTACATACACCGAGCTGCAAGCATAGAAATACAAATTCTATCTTGTAAAGTCACATGAACACCATGAGATTATTATGTACTGATTTTTAAATGCATAAATGTTGGCTGAGGCTTATGCCAGTTTTGGCTGTTTGAAAATTAGGCATCCAGACTAAGTCATGGCTCTTTTTGAGCTCAGTGCAGTCAGCCCTGGAAGCATACACATTCCACCTGCCTTATACATCTATTTTAGAGTGAGGTTAATTATTTTCCCTTTATCCTAACCACTGCCTTAGCTGGCTGGCTTAAATTAAGTTTGTAATTTTAATTATTGTCATAAATCAGCAATTTCCCTTTGGAAACTGTAAAAGGAACTTTTGTAAATCCTACATAGAATTTAGTGGTAATAGTTTATTTTTAGTAATGGTTACTCTGGTAGGTGTTCAGTTAATATTCACAGTGAGACATAGAGAGCTAAAGAAAATCACTGCAGAGAATTAGAAATACCATCTTTATGGGATAACGAGGGGACAGATTTACAGCTCCATACAAACTGGTGCAGGCAGCATGTTGGTGACATCCAGAGATCAGCTGAAAACTTCCTGCTAATAAAGATGCAGGCCAGTATAAATTCCTAAATAGCTTCACCCAAGTCAGCAGGCAGTTGACCACCTACTTCGAAGAGTAGATCACACGACATTAAGGAATGGAATAACTGAAAGGAGATAAATTTTAATAAACATTAGTAGTACTAGGAAATTTGAACAGAGTAATAATAAAAATGTAGTGGCTTTTGTATGAAGATTTTTGTGCCAACAAGAATTTCTGATACAAGCTTCCCCATATGAAAGCCTCTTCATATCAATGTAGCATAAAAGAGGAAATTTAATGTTACTAGTGACAAAGTTGAAAGTACTGGTACAATGTGGACCAGAAAAGGAAAAATGTAACCATGCCAATCCAGCGACATACAGTGCAAACAGAGAAGTATAAATTATATCTAAATGGATATAAACTGACCAGGAATAAAGATAAGCCCAAAAGACCCAGCAGGATCTTAAGACAGATGGTTTCATCGTCTTCTATGGAAATAGTAGAAAGCAAAAACACTGAAAAAGATCAATCAAACAAGATTGGCTTTAAAACTAAGCTGTGAAAATCAATAATTTTATAAACCAACATTCCAGAGAAACAAATTACTAGATCTGAGGATTGAGATCCCTTCCAGTCACACGTTTGTATTTTGAGAAGGCTGAAAAATATATTCTTGTAAATCAAAGATGACTGTATCTTTATTCAGTGACACGTGCACTGCACCTGGAGAATCTTGTGACTATTTTAAGGTACCTGAGAATGAATCAAAGACCATTCACATGTCTTCTTATGCAAAATGAGATAATAGAAGCCTTGAAAAAAAATTGCACCAATTCTTTTTTAAACTCTTCCTAGGATGTGGGGTACTTCTGCTGTAGTATTTGAAATAAGAGATTCCTGAAATAGAAAACTCAGCACTGTTTTGCCAGAAGCCTTCTCATTTCAGATGAACTCTCATCAATGTCTACAGGTAAGCTTAGGCTTGTAAGGGTGTACAGCATGTAACAAACAATGGAGAAATGAGGAACTGAGCCTGTAGAACAGCAGCTGATTTTAGCTATCTCCAACTTTCAACTATATCAAGAATCCTGAATCTTCTTGAAAGATTAGATGTTTCAGCAACAAAGGTCAGGCTTTTATTAAAATCACATATAATTCACAGTCCAGTTGAATTGAAAAAAGCTACAACTTACCTTGAAAAATTAGTAATTGAGCTATTGAGAATGCTTGGATAGTTCAGGAAAAGTTCACCAAATAATAAAAATAGAGACACCACTAAGCAAAGTTTGGTAAAGATGGCTTTCTTTCAGTGTAAGTTATTTTACAAAGGTCAGCATTTGACAAGGATTTGAAGTGAAAGACTAAAATCTTAATAGCCTCATAACAACTCCTACAGTGGTAGAACGTACATATTCCCAATTTTCAGAAGTGCAGTCCATTACTCAACCTACAGAGAGATCACTGATTTGTGCACAGAAAGATAGTAAACTATTAGAGAGCATCCAAAGGAGAGCAAAAAAATGGTGAAGAGCCTTGAGGGGAAGCCGTACGAGGAGCAGCTGAGGTCACTTGGTCTGTTCAGCCTGGAGGAGACTGAGGACAGACCATATTGCAGTCTGCAACTTCCTTGTGGGAGGAAGAGGAGGCGCAGACACTGATGTCGTCTTTGTGGAGACCAGTGACAGGACCTGAAGGAATGGTCTAACTTTGTGTCAGGGTAGGTCTAAGTTGGATATCAGAAAAAGGTTCTTGCCCCAGAGGGTGGCTGGGCATTGGAACAGGGTTTCCAAGGAAGTGGTTACAGCACCAAGCCTGTCTGAGTACAAGAAGTGTTTGGACAATGCTCTCAGGCACATGGCGTGGCTCTTGGAGATGGACCTGTGCAGGGCCAGGAGTTGGATTTGAAGGTCCTTGTGGGTCCCTTCTAACTCAGGTTATTCTGTGATCTCAATATTTGGCAATTTAACAGCCACACCAGGGCCCTGCGGACACTAAAGCTGATGGCTCTGACCAGCCTGCCCGGGGGCTGGGCACACACCCACACCCGGCCAGTGGCCGCATCACCTCCAGTCTCAGGCCTGAACTTCCCTCTTAGAATAGCTGAGTACCATCGCCTTTTTGGTCCTACCTCCTTTTTCTCCTGGCTGAGCTCCCTGGTTGGATGCTGGACAATTATTTTGCCACATCTAAGAATGCAGAGATCCTCTCTCCCACAGTCAGCTCTGCTGTCCCAGCGCAGCCTGACCTCAGATCCCAGATCCCAGTCTGGAGGAAGCAGCTGGCTCTTGTTCCCTGTGCTGTTGCACACCACTGCACCTGAATTAAAACAAGAATCCTTCAACAAAATGAAAAAAATCAGAAAAACTCCAAAGAAATCAAAGTCATTGGAGCTAATGCTGCAAGGAGGTACAGCTTCAACACTTGCTTATCTCAAAGCACAACTTCACAGAATCATCAAGGCTGGAAAAGACCTTCAAGATTATCTAGTCCAACCATAATCTAGCACCACCATAACCACCCATAAACCAGATCCCCAAATTTGAATGCTTGGTGGGACAATCCTACCTAAATTGCAAACCAGATTAAAACTGCTGAGTTACAATTTACAAGTTCCACTATGATTTCTAGCTAAGAAATATTAACCTCAAGATGTATTTCCCATAAAATCATGGTTTATTTTGAAACCTTTCAGAATTCAGAAGTAATGCTTTAGTTTTATTTAAGTAATTGTTAAATAGTTTGGGATTTGGGTCAAATTTATACACTTTAAATTAAAGGGGTAACATTGGCTCATTATCTAGATCATGTATCCATCTAGTATGGGATTTCCTCCTGTGGTGCATGGTCCTGGACTCTCTTTGAGCCTATCAGGTATTTGGATTAGATAATTTGTCTTTAGAACTGTAATTATTTTTGTTTTGGTTGCTTCTACCTCTGATTTATCTTTGGCTTCCATGAATATTAAACCAGTGCCATTCTCAGTGCCACAGTGAAATATTATTTCATATTTAAAATACTATTGTGAACTGCAAAAATGGTAACGTTTATGAATTTTTTGTTTCTACTATAACTTCCACAAGCCTGTTAGTGAAGGGTATATGAAATTAGTTGAGTACCTGTGTCATGATGTTGAGACCACACATTTAAGTCTGAAGATTTTACAGAATACCCTGACTTTAATAACAGCACTGGAAAGGTTTCAGTCATTCATCAGAGAGTTTTGGTATTGGATATTGAGGAATCTTTTAAAAAAAAACACTGTGAAATACTGGGAAGGTAATAGCAAGACACAACAGTAGAATTACATGTGTGAAATTAATTCTCAGTAAATCATGAACATGTCCCAAGTTTGAAGTGTGTGTGATTGAACTGTGTGGTATAAATATAATGGTGGGAAGTCAGGGGAAAATTCATTCTGAGCAATGACAGAATGTACCCTTTACTCTCCAGTCTTTTTCTCAACACATTCATTATAGTCTTAGTATGTTCTTAACTCTTCTCAAATTTAATTAAGTACCTATAGAATGAATGGATGCTAAAAAGGGCTATAAATAAAATCTCTGACTGGGCACAGCCCCCTTTCATCATTGGTCTCTTGATTTGTTTCCAAGTGGGCTGGCTGTTCTGAGCTGACCTATCGTGCTGGTCAGGTTACTGTGTTAGGTTGCTGTTGATATGACCAGCAGCAAACTAAAAATTAGTAGGGGTGTCAGAAGGGCTTCCCCATAAGAGAATGCTTGCTTTGTGTGTTTGTTTTTTGTTTGTTTGTTTGTTTTTCTATTTTTTTCCTCACACACACAGGATGTCTGGCTTTGGGGTTTAAATGACTGCAGTGAGTGAAAGAGCAAATGACTGAAATGCAGATTCATCAGCACAGCCATAGTAGAAGGTGAACTAAACTAAAGATTTTGTGCAAGTGCATTTTCTGGACATTTTTCCTGGTAGGCAGTGTGGTGGCAGTTTGTTTCACTAATCTTGTTGCTCATCAAGTCTCATGTTTCTAGCAAGAAGACAAGTGAATTGTGGCTGATTTATAGATCTTTAGAGAGGCCTAAAGGTGCAAGCTTTAATTTCTTTTCAGGTTCAGACATTGTTGTACAGGTTTGAAATGGTTATTGCTGCTGCCTAAAAGATTTTAAACAAATTTGCTGTCTCCCTGGCTAAGTCCACTGTTGTTTTGAAGTATATTGTTTCCACGTCCATGTCAAACTGTTATCTGTTATTAGAGTAATAGGAAGAAATGGAAAACAATAGCTGCAAATTTTGGAAGCTGTCACATCCATGTCATCATTAATTTTGATTTATTTACTTTTGTTCCGGAAGCATCTCTGTAAATGGTAGGAAGGAGAAGTTAGAAAACTGTCAGGTCCTATCAAAAAAAGGAGAAGATAGTTAAACAGGAGGAAGGAGATGAAAACAGCAATTTAAATGCCAGTACCAGTGAAAAGCTTATTAACCTGCACAGTCCATGACAAATAAGAACAATTGAGATGGGGGCAGCAGTGAAGGTGGAAGAAACTCCATCAAGTTTAAGCAAAAAAGAGAATAAATCTTTACATCTGCAATTAATACAGGAGCTCTTTTGTGCTCTGTCTACCAGTGGGTCTGCAATACACATATGCACCCTTGGATGAAACACTTCAGACAGCAGTATTTAATGTTAGTTTAATCCAGCTTCTTTGGGGATGTCTTGCTTGTTTTTTTAGTTCTGGGTTAAAAAAGCTGTACTCCTTACAATGGTCAATTAGCTGGCTTAAAATTAGTTTCAGGTATGACTACTGAACTTCTGTGACTGAAAAATCTTTACTAGAAAGATTCCCCTTAAGAGCATTCTCAAGAAAGTTTCCTTTTAAACTTTGAAAGTGTCAGACAAATATTAAATATTGCTTATAAACAAAGTAGTACACCAGTGGGAGGAAGAACCAAAATACCTTCCTCCGTCTCAATAGTAGAGGAAAGATAGAAGTGTACCATTTTTACTGTCTGCCTTTTTAAAGAGGGGTAAGTGAGCTGAAAAAACATTTCCAAAGTCTCTGGAAATATGTCTTTGTGGAAGGTAAGGCCAAAATTATAAGAACTATTTAACATTTAATATAAAGGTCAAGCATTAAAATAAGGCAAAATGTGCCCATGTGACAGCTCAATAGAAATGGGCTAAGGAAGACTGCTGAATTTGGTTTTCTATTGCAAAGAAAATAAAATTACAGAGCTAGTACTATCCCCAAAACAATTGCCTCAATATGAGCCTTTCCATTAATTTCAATGGGAGTTGGATCTATCCTTCTACTCTCTAGGCCAAGTAATGATACCAGTCAGTCTTTAAAACCATGATTTATTCTAAATGCAGCCTGCAGAATGTCACCAATGGAGCATTCCTTTGTTATCAAAATAGAGTGTCTTTTCAGATGGAAAATACAAAATTTGCAGTCAGAAGCAGCATTGGACTCCTGCTTTTGTTATTGTTTCTCACTTGTAAAGATGTCAGCTTTTAACTGGCCAGAGTATGCCACTGGAATGGGCAGCCAGACTCCCTGGTTGTAAGTTAGGATAACATCTGTCTTTTCAACTTGCTTTGGCAAAGGAAGCATGCACAATTTTTTGTTATTCCAAAAGCCCTTGAAGCATGAAGAACATGAAGTTCCAATGAACTGGAACTTCTTCATTCCACTGATGCTGTGAATAGTTGATTTCTTTTCTTATCTTTTTTTTTTTTTTTTGTCTCACATTCCCTGCCTTTTTCACCCCCCGTCTCTGGCGATTTTGGTGAAGCTTTTATCACAGAATCACAGAGTAAGCTAAGTTGGAAGACACCTTCAACAAATATTGAACCCAATACTTAGTGCTACACAGCATCATTCCCAAGAGTCACACCCTGTGCCTGAGAGCGTTGTCCAAACAGTTCCTGCGCTCTGTCAGGCTTGGTGCTGTGAGCACTTCCCTGAGGAGCCTGTTCAGTGCCCAGCCACCCTCCGAGTGAAGAACCTTTTTTTAATATCCAACCTAAACCTTCCCTGACACAGCTTCAGGTCATTCCTTTGGGTACTGTCACTGGGCACCACAGAGAAAAGATCAGTGCCTGCCCCTCCTCTTCCCCTCACGAGGAAGTTGTAAGAGCCAGGAGGTCTCTCCTCAGTCTCCTCTTCTCCAGGCTGAACAGACCAAGTACCCTCAGCCACTCCTCATACAGCTTCCCCTCAAGACCCTTCACCATCTTTGTTGCCCTCGTTTGGACACTCTTTGACAGTTTAATATCTTATATTGTGGCACTGAAAACTGCACACACGACTCAAGGTGAGCCGCCCCCAGAGCAGAGTGGGACAATCTCTCCCTTGGCCTGGCTGGCGATGCTGTGCCTGATGCCCTTGGGACAGGGATGTCCCTTCTGCCTGCCAGGACACTTCTGACTCATGTTCAACTCGCCAGCCACCAGGACCCCCAGATCCCTTTCTATAGCGCTGATTGCCAGCCTCTCATTTTCCAGTCTGTCTGTACAGCCAGGGCTGCCCCATCCCAGGCGCAGAATCTGGCACTTTCCCCTTGTTGAGCTCCATATGATTGATGATTGCCCATTCCTCTAACTTGTTGAGGTCTCTCTGCAGGTGCTTTCTGCCTTCAAGGGAGTCTGCAGCTCTACCAGTTTTATATCAACTGTGCATTTGCTCTAGTATCCCTTCCAGTCTTGCATCCAGGTCATTTATGAAGATGCTGAAGAGCACAGGGCTTGCCGAATGCCACCAGTGACAGCTGACCAGACTGATGTCACCCCATTTGAGGCAATCTTTGCTGATATACAGGTTGGAGACCTTCATCCTTACATTATTTAAATTTTAAAATTAAAACTTGAATAAAGTTGAAAACACCCTTTGCTCTGCAAATGAGGCTGACATGCATGTATAACATACTGAAATTAGCATTCTAGCAGGCAGTATATTTTTGTGAGTATGATGCTTTAAAACCTCACAGTATTAATCAGCTAACATTTAGAGCTAGACAGAAATAATGAAGTGAAGAAGGGTACTTAATACAAAAGCAGAATGCACATGTCTCTTCAGCAAAGACCAGCCTAATTCTGCTGAGTTTTTATAACAAAAGGTAAGCTGAAGGGTTGAAGAGAGCAGAGGGGGAGGAGGAAAGATGATCAGATGTGCTATAAACCTGAAGAAAGGCAATTGTAAGGGAGCATGGAAAAGAGCAACTAGTTGCATTAAGGTAGAGGTAATGTCACCCAAACTGCTGGAAGTCCTGATCCCTTCCAAAAGATATTTTGGGTGTGCATTAGCTGCTTGTCATCCTCCCAGCTTCAACACTGGGCTGCTCTCAACATTTGCTACCTCCATTGTTAAGGAGCAGTGGGCCCTCTAAAACCTGGAGATCAAGAACAAATCCCTGAGTGAACATGGATGGCAGCAGGTTTTATTTTTCCTCCCCTTCACCTTTCTTGCAGTATAATTTGGATATTAGCCAGACCTTGTGAAGGTCATTTTCTGTACACTGCTTTTCACTAAAAGACTAAAGGGGGGAACAAGCACCATGTACTCCCCGCTGAGTCTGAGATGGAGTATTTCAGGTGCTGCAATACCTTTGAAATGTAGACCTCCAGAAGTAACCAAGGACAGTGTTCTTTATGGTATAATGTTATTACATGTGACACTTCTTTGACAGACCTCTTTTATGTGCTTTTAGCCTTTGGCAATATGTTATGGAGAGAAGAATTCACTGACGTATCCAGCAAAAGAAACCCAATGCATAAAAAATTGAAATGACAAGGTTGACAAGGTTATTTTGTAGCTTTTGTTGCATTATGATAATAACTAACAAACTGTTATGCTGCATCTAAAACTTCTTAGGATAAGCAATGCCTTTTTCACTCATATTCTCTTCAGTACACTTCAATACTTGCTTTAGAATTTTTCTCCTCTTCTCCCAGTAGAGTAAAATGAAGCATTTTGTAACTTGTTCACTACATACCCCTATCTGCAGTGTAGTATTTTGGGTCTGCTGTGAGTGTTGGCATATTTTTTGTTTGATTTAGTTCTTAGATTGCTTATTTGTCAATGTTACCATCCTGCCTTCTTAATCCAGGAAGGGATGGTACCAGAGCAGCAACTTCCAGGGTTATTTCACCAGCAAGAAACATTCTTTGTTTTCGTGTGTGCCTACACACTTCTCCTGTGAGCCCATTGCAGTCATTACTGTGTGCTTCCTCTATCTTCCCACTTCAGAGGTCTCTGTCAGTCTTTCCTAGAAAAATACTTGACTAAAAATGAAGGCATATATGATCAGATCCTTCCCTAACTAAATTTAATAAATGAAGAGGGTTTGTGGCCCCTCAGAGGTGTCTTTTAGAGATGGCTGTTGTTGTGATTAGATCTTCCCTGTTTTATTCTTAATAGGAACTTCATTTTCTTTCTTTTTGTTTGTTTGTTTGCTTGTTTTTAATAGACTATATAAAGCCTTAAAACAGAGCAACCTAGAAAAAAAAATCACCATGAATGGATATTATTCACTGAATTCTACGGGCCATTTAAATGAGCTTGCTTAAAATACTGATAAAAATTTAAAATAAAAAATTACAAGGGAAAAAGTAAAATCTCTGAAATCACATGTATAGAACCATGGACTGAAGATCTAGTGGTTCCTTTCTTTTTTTTAACAATATGGAAAACCTCTTCCATGGAACACAATACGGAACTAGCTAACGCATAACAAGCTTCTGAAGCACTAACACATATGCCATATCTGTCTTGTGCCTGTAACATTTTGTAAACAACTGTGTTTGATGTTTGTTGTTGCTTCTTTGATCTTGTAAAATCCACCACAGAGATATGAATATGTTCAACAAAATCTGAAAATATTTCTTTTCTAGTTGTGGCAGTCACACTGTATCATTAGAAATTTGTTTTCCCCACAAATGATGCATCATTTCAAGTGATGCATTCTCGATAAGGGAACCACATTCACTTATGACAGATTTTGCAATTAAGAGGTAAGATCAATCATTTCTCAAAGCATCTTGAAAAAGATGTACAACGCAACTGCACACACACACACACACACAACACACAAAGAAAACAAACGGGAAGGATTATTTAAAATAAAACTATAAAAAAGCCTTGACCATTGTCATAAAAATCAATATCTATTTCTGAACAACCTGCAGTTCTTTTCCTGTGAAAAATACACAGACAACACAGTGCCTCTGTATTAAAACATCAAATATCTTAAAATATTTCATGCTTGCTTTTTGTAGTCACATATGGTATGAATCTTATCTCAACATGTATTTCAGTCAATAAAAGAATATTTTTTTATATAAGATGATTTTCTAACCTAAATGTGTTAGGCTTTAGTTTTATAAACATCCACTACTGGTCTAAATGGTAGCACTAGTAAATACACCTGGAAATTTGCCTTTCTGTTATGCAAAGGGTAGTGTGTGTAGATAATAGTCTGAAGGTAGAAGCAAGCACGCTGGCTGTTCAGCCTAACAGTGGAAATTATGCAGGCTGTATGACCTCCTTCAGAAACCTTGAACCCAGCCTGTAATCTCTGCAGGAGTTCATCTCTCCCACGGCCTGCCGAGGAGCTGATAGGAGGCAGCCAGCATGAGGAAGTGAGGTTAGAGTAGTAAGAGAATTCATGATTTTATGTGAAATAATTATTAAAAAAGAGTTCTATGTGACTCTTCTATGCAATGAAGAATAATTTGAAGTAAATAATGGAGACATGAGTACTGAAGGATGGCTCCTGTGCTTGAGACAGAAGGTTGTGAGAAAATAAGAACGTAATAAACATAATGATTTAGAATTAAAGTCTAGTGTCTACAAGCTCTTTTTATGTAGTATTATACAGTAATTTCCAGCAGTTAAGAAGATGTCTCTTTTTCACCAGTACATTTACTTTAAGAACGAGAAGCAACCAAACTTTTAACTGGAATTCCAGCAGAACATACCAGTGTTGGCCTGATGTTTTCAACTTTGGTTTTAAGTACTCCGGTTTTGAGGAATGGAAATAGATAGCAGTGGTGAACAGGATTTTGATTAAGCCACTGGAGCATGTGTGCTTACAGAAATAAACTTGAAGGAGTTGGTAGGATTCAAAAGGCACCACAAATTCCCTCCTAAGTTCTGGTGATCATCTTCAGACTTGGAGAAAAGAATACCACCATTTAGATTACTTCCCATGGAAGATTTTGCAAGAAATAGCTTAGAGGTAGTGTCTCAGTCCTCTTTGTGAATACAGAGATAGCTCCTTCTGATATAGTGGCTTCCAGTCATGAGATCTTCCTAATATTGCCTCTAGACCAGGTGTTGTGAGCATGAGGTAACTGCATGACTGGGAAGAATCACAGTGAATGGAGTTCAAATATGATGCTGGGGTTAATTTTTCAAAATTTATATGTAGGATAAGGTGTGCCTATTTTCACTGAGAATTATTAACTTAAGGAAACACTGACTACAGAACGTGGTAATGACTTAGATATGAGAGCCAAGAGAGTTTAAAGCGTGGACATCAATCATGAGTGTTTAGCTGTAAATATTTTGGTCCCATATGCTGAATTGCAATGGGGGGGAAATTATCTGTAATGAAGGAATTTCTCTTGTGAATAATCTCTAGATTATACTGAGCGGTGTATTTATGCAATGGGGCTGCATGTGGCCTCTGGGAGCTCTAACCAACCTTTGTACACATTCATGCTCTCCTAAGGGTATCATCACCTTGGGCTGCTATCCAGTAGTGTGTGTGAGAGAATAACTTTGTGCTCTATTGAAGCAAAGAATGCTACAAAAACAGCAGAAATATTTGACAAAGCTGTGCTGGAACATCCAAAGGGTGAAAGCTGTGAAAATTAGACATGTTTACTAAATAGGTCTCCTCTTGTCCCAGTCAGTTAGAAAAACTGCCAACTGCCACAGCATATATGGCATAGAGACTTCAAAGATATGAATACTGTTAATTTCTCACTAAGCATGGAGACACCTGTAATTTGCCCAAAGAAAAATGATGGTAGGAAAATATTTAACCTTCATCTATGGCTCAGCAGCAGCTTTGGGGATCTGCTTTGATTTAGCAATGATCTAGCTCAATGCTTCCCAAGTTCGTGGTATCTAAACCTTACACAAAGGCTTTTAATTATCTTGAGGCAATTTTTCTTCACACTGGTGTTATAAACAAAAGGAGGTTTAGAAATGCATGAGAATGTCTGGAGAAGCTTGGGCAACTTTCATAGTATCTATGACCGATTTAAGAGCATTTAAAATAATAAGTGGATTGTTAACTTAGTAAAATTATAATGCTTTAACTTAACGAATGATCTATACTATGTGTTAATGCAATAAAAATAATTTTGCAGTATATTTGTTATTGTTACATATAAGTAGATAAAATATTAAGCAAGTTTTGGTATTTTGAATGAAACCATGCTAGATGAAGCTACATGGAGACCACAAACCTTGTGAAATGTAAAAGTTTAATATTTCACTAATCAAGTCACCCAGAATGTTTACATGTAAGCAAGGAACAATTATACAGAAATCCCCAAGATCCTCCCCAGGAACTCAACATATTGAGGTGCCTGTACCCTAATAGAGGCAGTATGGGAAATACACACACTGAGTTAAAGATCTGTGGGCAATTGCAGGGCTAGGGTTTTTTCAATCACAAAGGTATGGTGGGAGTTCCATGACTAGAGTGTTGCGATTCAATAAATTTCTTCAATGAAATGGCTCAACTGGTAAATGAGGAGAGAGCAATGGATATTGACTACCTGGTCTTCAGTAAGGCCTTTCACATTGTCCCTCCCAGACAAGCTGTTACAGTGTGAGCTGGATGAGGACAGAGTGAGGTGATTGAGAATTACCTGAGTGTCTGAGTCCAGAGGGTGGTGGCACAAAGACGAGCTGGAGGCCAGTGACTAGTCGTATATCCAGGGATCAGCGCTGGGCTCAGCCCCATTTAACAGGACCTTCATCATGGGCCTACTGATGACATGGAGCCGCAATTAAAGGATGATAAGCCAGAGGATCATGCTTCCATCCAGAGGGACCTCAACATGCTTGAAAGTGGGCTGAAAGGAACCTCATGCACTTCAGCCAGGAGAACTGTGAAGTCTTGCATCTGGTGGGAAACAGTGCCAGGCACCAATAAATTCTGGAAACAGATAGGAATCAGCTTCACAGAAAAGATACTGGGGGTCCTGGTGGATGCCAGGTTGCACATCAGCCAGCAATGTACCCTTATCACAAAAAAGATGGAAGCTATCTTGGGCTGCTTTAAAAAGAGTGTTGTCAGCAGGTTGAGAGTGGTGATCTTTCCCCTCTACTGGGCACTGGTGGGGCCACACCTGGAGTTCTGTGTCCAGTTCTTGGCTCCTCAGTACAAGAGAGACATGGACATGCTGGAGAGAATCCAACCAAAGGGCACAAAGATGATGAAGGGGCTGGACCATTCTCCCTGTGAGGAACAACCAAGAGAGCTGGAACAGTTTAGACTGGAGAAGAGAAGCCTCTGAGGGAACTTAATATTACACATAGATAACCTGATAGGAGGATGAAAAGAGGACAAATCTGAGCTCTTTTGAGTGCTGCCCAGTGACAGGACAACAGGCAATGGACACAAATTACAAGTACAAAGGATGCTCCCGCTGAACATCAGGAAACACTTTTCTACTGTAAGCATGATGAGCAATTGCACAGACTGCCCAGCAGGTTGTGTGGTCTCTGCCCTTGGAGGTCTCCAAAAGCTGCCTGGACACAGTCCTGGGCAATCATACCTAGGTGGCCCTTCTTGAGCGAGGGGTTTTCACCAGGTGGACTCCATAGGTCTCTTCTAAATTCAACCAGTCTGTGATTCTGTGACAATATTGTCATCACAATTTCTATGATAGTGTGTGAGTTTAATGAGAGTGGAATATCTGAAAATAAAATGGGATCATTCAAACAGATTATAATGAACCAGTGATTGAGATGATTATAAATAGCATACTGGGGAGTTAAAGTAGTTTTTCTGTAAATGAGGTCTCTATGGAATTTTGATGTTGCCAAGACAGATTTATTGCATTCATCATAACTACTCAAGTTCTAGTTTGTAAGAAACTAATAGATTTTTGTAATAAAAACTGTTTAACATATAGCTTGTTCTTTAGATCATGAAGGATACAGTATTTTGCCTACTATTTTATTATTTTTTTTATTGTTTGGAGAGACGAAACCTCTTACAAGACATATTCAATTGCTCTGCTTTTACCTAGCAGGTAATAAAAGAAAAAAAATTAGTCCTTCAGACTCACTGTGGGGAGTTAAACCTCTATTCATCATAGACTTTCACTCAAACACTGCAGTTTTTTGTATTATAATGATACTCACTTTATAAATTCTTTGATATGCAGAGAAGTACTTAACTACTGGCATCTGAACTACTATCCTCTGACATGCTTAGACTGTAGGGTTTTTTATTTATGCTGAGACCACTTTATGTCTCTCTGACAGCATGAAGTGGGCACATCACATTTGTATTCGTTTTCAGGCCTCTTATCGCTGCCAAGTTGTTGAAAAGTTGCCTTAGTTTTGATCCACTCTCAAAAGTCCTGTCAGGCATATAAAATACTAAATGGGAATCAGTTATGGTCCAGACACCACCCTTTAATATTGAGCTGAATTTTAAGGAAAAAAAAAAAAAGTAAGTCTAAATGGATGTCCTTATGAACCACCTTACCTGAGGGAGGAAATATTTATATGGTGATAGCAAGTTTGCATGGGTGCTGTACAATATGGTCTTGAAGGCTTTGTTTTGCATTTGAAGCTTTGTTCTCTGTAAAATTCCTAAAAGACTATTGATGAAAAATGGGTGAATCTTTAACTATGGCAGGCAGGGCAGACTTGTAACCCTGCATATTTTATCTTGAAAGATATGGCTATATTAGTTTGGTATTTTATAAGTATTTTGTTAAATACTTGCTATTAGAAGAAAACATCCCCGGGGATATTATCTTCTGTAAAAAGTGAGTTTCAATATATTGCACAGAACAGTAGGGCTTAGGCTTGTGACTAAACCATATAAACCATATAAACCATATAAACATATATAGCCCTAATGGCATAAAGAGGGAATAGTGTCTTAACAATTGCAGACAATTAGGTAACATATTTTATATTCCCCAAGGTGGAACAGGATCCACACTTCAGATCAGAAAAAGAAGGCTTGGTTAGAAAATATACTAATATTGTACAAGGTGCTTTTTTTCCCCTATTATTTTTCCTCTTGATTTTAGGAAGCGTAATTTTTTCCTGACATCACTTTTCTATATAAGACCTTGCAGAGCTATGAATTTTCACAGCAGTTAAAAGCTGCACATCAGTAAAAAAATTTGGATGCAAGGAATCGAATTTTCATAACAATTTAATTCAGTAAAATATAAGGGGTAGGGGATAGAAAAGGAAGAATGTTATATCATCCCAATAAGTATTTAAACAAACTTGGATGCTTGTCTCAGTAACAAAATTAAAATGTTCTAAACAGAAAAAAACAAAACAAAACAATCCTATGATTTTGTCCCAGTTCTTCAGAGCTTTCCCACATTTCATAACATTCAAGCACAACATATTAATTTCACTGCTATAGGTGTCCATATTCCCATTCCTAATGAGATTTTAGCTTGTGTAAACATTCTGGTATTGCTAGACTTTTTCAGCTGCTTTTTATTATCTGTTCAGCTATATCAAATCTCTGCTTCACAGCAAATATAATTTATGCCCTCTCAATAACTTTCTTCAGCATGTAGAAGAAATACATGTGAATGATTGATTATTTGAGGATCAAATATATGTCCCATTGTATGATTTCTAACCAGTTTTTAAGAGACTGAGTGCTTTTTGATGTTTATGTTACCTAGAGCTCTGGGCAGCACCCGTCACTGTTGTTCACAAGATGGATGGTTGTAACTGCTATTATGTCTACTGCGCGCAGTTTCAGAGAGCCACTAATATAAATGTTGTATGGTTTATTGCTTCATGGAAAAATGAGCCTCTTAATGCAGCATAGCTCTGGTTATTCTTCATTAGCTGAAATACTGTGGAAGAGCTTGTATGTCTAATGAGAATTATAGATTCAGTGCAGAGTGTACAAAATATAATTATCACTGTTTCCAGACTTAAAAGGGTCTTATTCATCAAGTGCAAAAATATTCAAGCAACATTAAGAAACTTCGTTCCTACTTATTACACTGACTGCACAGAAAAATGCATAATTAATGAAGGAAACATAAATCTTCCCATTTCCATAGGTCTTTTTTGAAACATTTGTTTGATAGTGAATGAATGTGAAGCTCAGTGTGGCAGAACCTTATACGTATACACAACTATTGTGTCTATTTTCCTCCTTCTGTTTCTCTCTATAGTCATGTAAAATTGATGATAACAAATACAACTTTGTCTTCTGTTTTGCAGTAATGTGGAAAATTAAGACTGTAGATCAGAATCTAAATATCTTCTAAATGTATAGAGGCTGTAGAATACTAGGAAAAATTGTATAATATTTTGTCCACTGTGTAAGTGGAGTGGTTGGTGTTTAGTGGTTGGCTTTTCCTCCATAATAATGTATTTGTTCAGAAATATGACTGTGCATATATAAGCACGTGCCTTACAACATGATTACTTCTCAGATGAGAATAAGTAACAGACACTTATCATGTTCTAGAGCTGTAGCTAGCATTATGGCCCTACCATTGATCTTTTTGGAAAAATCCAGAGGACTTAAGTAACTTGCATATTTTCTTAGGAAAGTGGTACAAGCAAAAAGCTGAAAAAGCCTGTAGCAGGTACAAGAGTATTTTGGTTAATGTGTTTTTGTTTCAATTACAAGACAATCTTGGATTGAATGTGACACAAATTTCTACATATTCAATCATGGTCAGTAGCTTTACAGAAGGACCAGAACAAAAAGACCTTAGACGGTTTAGAATTGGATTCAGTTTAGTTGGATTTAATAGTTCAGCTTTACTGTGGTCTTTTCTCACTTACATTAAACCCAGCCTTTAAGAGATACTCTCTTTAATTACTGGAGATAATCTCTGAAATGAAAAGCTGTGTAACCACTATATACGACCAGAATGTGTGACTGTGTTGTTAGTAGCCAGAGATGTTTACTGAGATTAACTTCCAACTTCACTTCCATGCTACAGCAAAAGTGGCAGAAGTGGGAGGAACTTTACCACATGACAGTAAGTGTCTCAAGTTTCTCATAGATTTGAAGATAACTTTCCTCTGATTTGTATAAAGGAGCTAGGCAAACAGAATAAAAATGCCTTTATATGGAGGGACTCTAGTAACTGAGAGAGAGGGAAGATTTTCTGCCCATTAGCTAAAGGAAGCCAATACTTTAGACAGGAAAAGACCAGATTCCAGTTTAAAAATTATTTATATAAAAATC
Organism: Origma solitaria; assembly: GCA_013397895.1. Classification (NCBI taxonomy): domain Eukaryota; kingdom Metazoa; phylum Chordata; class Aves; order Passeriformes; family Acanthizidae; genus Origma; species Origma solitaria. The sequence goes on from VZRL01003024.1 coordinate 17,146, forward strand.
GATATAGTAATTAATAGAATAATAATAGCTACAACAACAACAATAAAGCTTAGATCCTATAACCTGTATGAATATTTATATTGCAGTGGAGATAGGATTCATATATATCTTTCACTCAACTTATGCTAAGAGTAAATAACCATTGCCATGTTTTCTCCTCTTGTCTCTTGCCATATAATCAGGGAATTATTCCATGGAATGATGAATAGCTTATTGTAAAGAATATTGTAAGACCTATTTAGAATATTCTTTAATTGATTTGCTGTCTATGTAGACAGGTACTAAATGCCTCCAACATGATGCATCAGCTGCCTCACTGCAGTGACAAAAGTTAGGTGACACACAGGAGTTGAAATTCTCTTCTAATTCAGTTATTATATATTAAAATAATTAATAAGCACAGAATGAATTTTAAGGAACTGAAAACAAATAAATATAATGTGCTGAATTGGGGAATTTGTGTGTGAGTGTGTTTTGAAGTTTTTCTTTCCTCAGACATTCAGTATACATAATACAGGTTTATGAAAAGCTTTGTGATCTGTCAGTAACCTCAATAATATGTTTACAGACCTTTTGTCCTTCAAGGCATTAAGGTCAAATTTCATGGATGATATAAAAAGGTAACTTTTCTTCTATTTATTGTTTTTATGATCATTTTAGCTAGAACTAAGCTATTTTTTAAGATTTGAAAGATGCTCTCTGGCCAGAAAAAATATTGAATTAGACAGAGCTAAGAATGTTCTGCATTAACCTCATTGAACCCAGTGAATTCACTTCTACTTATAAGATACAGAACTATTGTGCCAGGAGAGATTAACATGGATGATTGCATTGTTTATAAATGGATGTAGGGCTTATGCCCAAACTAATAGAGGAGTGCTAAATCACTGAAACAAGATAGCAATTCTCTCTACTTTGATTAATAAATCATACAAGTATGTGTATCTCTCTAGCTTTTCAAAATCAACAGCAGAAGTGTAACCAGGGGTATACTGGAGGAGAGAGAGGGAGTGACATAAAAAATGAAAACCTTAGTGGTTAGTCACTCAGATCTATTCAGTTATCCATAATTACCACAGAGCCCTGTTCACTGGTGTTGCTGATACTTGCATCACAAAGCACTATAGAAGAGATTTATATAACAGCCTAATAAATGAGAATTTCCAAGTGAAATTGGCTCTTTTTCCCCTCCTGTAAGCAGAAAAAAAATGCAAATTCAGATGATAAATCTATGGAATGAAGTCACTTTACAGATGTGTTAAATCAAATTAAGAGCACTTTTATAATATTGAGCAAATGGCAGCTGTATGAAATTACTCATTTGTAAACCTCATCTATTATACTTAATTTTGCTGACTTCAAGTACTTAATTTACATTTGTTAAACCAGCTAAATAATGTAGGAGGCGGTACGAATGGTATGTTTGTTCATACTAGAATTTATCATGTAGCTTAGGATACAAATGTTTTGCCTACTTCGTCATTACCTTCTTTTCTTGACAGTTTTAATCAATGAAATGGAATTGCTAAAAGGTATTTTTAGGACTTCTATTAGATCTGGAAACTACCTCTTAAAGGAGAATCAGACTGTGGCAAAAAAATCTCATCAAAGAACTCAAAAGATAGTAGAAATTACAAGGCTGTCTTAACTCTTTTGGTTTCTGATACCTCAGAAATGGTGTCATCTTCTTGACCCTATCCTGTGGGTTTTCTGTTTCTTTGGAGCGTGTCCAATAGAATTAAAAATTTCACAATACCATTAATATTTGTATGGCTGGTGTTGAAACTAGGAGAACACATAACCTTTCAGGTTATTTTTTCTAATGATTCAAGCATATATTCATATTTTAGGATGATGTATGTCATGGGTAGTTTTGGACTCTGCAGGGAACCAACCACATAGGTAGTAGGTAAGCCTCTCCTGTATTAAATTTAAATTAATTCTGGTACCAGAGTCTGCTGGGAATACCCAGGTGCTAACATTTTATTGACCTTAGCAGGAAAAAGGAAATGGTTTTTCTGATGTGCTATTAGACCTGGTTTTCAGGACTGGTTGGAGTGTATAAATTGAAGAAAACTGCATTAAAAAAAAAAAAGAAGAAAAAGGTAGTGCTCTTAATATATAAACATGAAGTGCTGTCACAGATTTTTCTCTATAAAAAATTCTTCCAGCAAAAGTACAGAGGTTTAGTTATTGCTTGGCAGAGGGAAAATAAAGGCATCCACTGAAGACAGGAGAAATTACCTTGACATATTTGGGTAATACCATGGGATGGTTATCATTTTTCTGAGGTTACTTTTGTAAATTGACTACCAGAACATTTTATATAAGAACACAGAAATACCTAGAGGTAGTTTATGAAGTTAGTAGGTCTCAGTGTTTCTGTTTTCAACGTGATTTTTCATTCTTTCCCTAATTCCTAATATTTTACTTCCTTAGTGACTGCCACCAAGCACTTAGTTACTGTGTGACCATGCTACTGTCACAGCTTCAAGATTACCCACAAAGGGTGACTCCAGAAACCAGGATGATTTGTGAGGTTAGTGTTATTTTACTCACGTATAACACTTTTTTTATTTCAAATTTCATCAGACATCTTTATTTCTTCAACAAAATGGCTGCCAAGTGTTGGAACAGGCTGCTCAGGGAAGTGGTGGAGTCCCCTCCCCTGGTGCTGTATAAAAGATGCAGAGATGTGGCACTTAGGGACATGATTTAGTGGTAGGTTTAGTCATGTCAGGTTAATGATTGGAGTTGATGATCTTAAAGGTCTTTTCCAACTTAAATTATTCCATAATATTTATCCCACAGTTTGCCTTGTAAGGGCCTTCTGCAATTCTGCAGTTAGTTCTTGCCTCAGCTACAGCTTTCATACTGCTATAACACCAATATAGCTATATATATTTTAACATTAATAACTGCTGTGTCACCATCAAACTTGAAGCTATCTCCTTACTTTTCTAGACCATTTTTGGATGCTTTGAACAGCACAGAACTCAGCATGAACTCTTCTGCATCTCCACTGTTGGCTTCTTTCTTAAGAAGTACTCCACTCTCTACAACTATTTTCTTCCACTCTCTTAGAATATTTTTATTTATACTAGGACCTTTTTTAAGCCATGACTGATTAGTTTTCCTCCAGAGTCCTGGTAGGTTATGCAAAGCAGATTTCCCACATGCTTGCTGATCACTTCAATGAAGGACAAGAGGCTGGTAGAACAGCAATTTCCCTTGAAGAACTTTTACTGGTTCTAGCAAAGAAATTTGTATTCATCTAGTTCACTAATTCTGTCCTTTTTACTGGAATGGCAGTACACAAAGTGAAACGAATGTGAGTTTGCTGCTAATCAGCATGAAAACCTACTCTGTCGTGTTAAGCTTAGTGGATCTTAGTATCATAACTGATAAAACATTAGAAATATACAGGAGTTTAGAAGAACATGCGCAAGTGACATACAAACAATGCAAGCTGACATCATCAGTCACTCTGAGTTAAATAGTATAAAAAGAAAGCACCACAGACTAGAAATTTCAAAACTATGTGGAACTGAGACTTCATTTTTTGAGTTTTAAAACCGGCTTAACCATAACCAACTGACTCAGACAAGTACTTCTGTAAAACTGATGAAATACTGGTAGAAAAAACGGTGGACTGAGATGGCACAACTTCTGCTCTTTTTTCTCCTGCAGAAGAAATCTGAAACTTACATTTATATTGCAATAGTATGTGATTCCTTTATGTATTCTTTTTATCTAATCTACTTGCTTAATACATGGCTACATGATGAACTTTAGACTCAGTTATTTGTAATTTGCTCTCATGAGTGCTTTGTATCTCTGGGATTAAATTCAAGTATCTTCTTCCTTGGTCTCTAACTATCTGGAGAGGATTCAACAAGCAGTTTACATGCATGTCAGTAAAATGCAGTTCCTGTGGGTGAAAATATCTGAGACATTTAGTGGGTCAATATCGGGAAGGGAAATTAAAAAATATAAGATTTGATTATTATTTGCATTTTCCTCTAAATTATTGTTTGTGAGTCCTGCTTATCAAATTGTAGTCTTCCTTGCTAGGACTAATATTCTGGATCCTGGTTAAGTGTTTATGGTACAGTAAGTCGCTCATGGATCCTGACTGGACATTTTAAGGATATCCTGAATATAAGTACAAAATAACAATACTGCTTATGTTGACAAACCTACACCTGAAGTACTGCCAGACAATTTGAAGTCTCTCAATTAGTGTTTTTCTCAACTTTGGAATGTTTCTATTACTGATATGAATGCTCTGTGTATTTTCATTGATGTATTAAACACAGAGGGAATACAAATTGTGACAAATCTATTGTCTTCAAGAAAATCTGTACTATGTAGTGATTTTTTCTGAAGCTTAGTCAACTGCTTGTTTTAACTTTGATTTCACAAGTATCTCGATGTCTCTGTACAACCCTGATGCTGCCACAAGTACTTTTAACAGACAAGGAAAAAGGTAATTGGGGGTTTCATAATACATTTTCAGCTGTCAGTTTGAAGGACAGTACAGAAGACCAACTGCACTAAAAGCTAACTTAAAGTAGCATTCAAGATTCTCAATTTTCTTTCTGGGTGCAACTGGAATTCACTACCCACAAAAAAGAAAGGTGCAGCCAGGCATACACACATACAGCAAAGCTGAACAAAGAAAGAAAGGACAATAAAAGAAAGAGAATGTAATACTTCCAAGAAATATGGATGCCATCTTTTTACAAAAATGTATATACATGTTATATTTGATTCATATATTTTGAAAAACAGCCATCTGGAAGTTTTTTGATATAAAAAGTGGCATAGGAATATTGGTTTCAGATGGCAGTAAGAGATAAAAAAAGGAAAGTGAAATATTTCACTCACACAAAGGAGAGTGAAATATTTTCAATATTTGTGTTAAATAACAAAAAATATGTCATTTAAAATATAAAAAGATAGTTAAATCTCCACAGAACTGGTATATTGTAATTAAAATCCTGATCTTTGCCAAAGCAGTTCTATTAGGATAAATGCCAGTTAATGGTGTGGTAGTTTTTTGTTTTTTTTAAATTTAATATAGTTGCATCAACGAGTGTTTTTGCATGAAAGTTCTCTTTTTATTTTTTAATTAGAAATAGTGTATTTGTAACCATACCTTACTTCATGAAAAGGATTAAGCAACTTGTGATTTTGCATTGCTGCTCAGTTATCACCAGGAGCTGTCAGCACACATGAGCTGACACACTGATTATATCAGCATGATTAGTAACAGTAAATGCTGGTTTGTCATCAGGAGTTCCTCATCCCACTCCTAAAGTAGTTCCTCATCCTACTCCTACATGTACAGCCAAATGAAGGGACTGCTACAGTAATGCAGAGCTTCACACCTGTCCGCCAGGTCCTGCCTGATCATGTTCTCCTATGAATGTGCTGTTGCGTTCAGGCCAAGTCTACAAAAACAGGTTACAGAATTATGAAATACTGTAAATCTGAAATTTAAGGCCTGTAAAAATCTTTGAGGGTGCTTGGAGTAATAAGTCAAATCAGTAATAACCAAACAAAGAGCAGAAAAAATAAAGCTCCAGCCCCACAGAAGGCAAATTGGGAGGCAAGATGTCAGTAGGGTGATTCAAATACACAAGTGGAAGTTTAAAAATCGGGGAATCATAGAATGGTTTGGGTTGGAACAGACCTTAAAGATCATCAAGTTCCAACCCCCTGCCATAAGCAGGGACACCTTCCAGTACACCATGTAGCTCAGGGCCCCATCCAACCTGTCCTTGAACACTTCTAGAGGCTTAGTATCCATAACTTCTCTGGGCAAACTGTGCCTGTGCCTCACCACCCTCTGAATAAACAATTTTTTCTTAATATCTAATCTAATCCTATCCTCTTTCAGTTTTTAAACCATTAGCCCCTATCATGTCACTACCTGCCTGTAAAAAAAGTCCCTCTCTCTTCTTTTTGTAAGACCTCTTAAGGTATTAGAAGGCCTCAATGAGGTCTCCCTGAAGCCTTCTCTTCTCCAGGCTGAACACCTCCAGCTCTCTCAGCCTGTCTTCATAGGAGAGTTGTCACAGTCCCCTGATCATCATGGGTTGCTCTGTAGCTCCTCATCTTTCTTGTGCTGAGGACGGCAGAGCTGGATGCAATACTCCAGGTGCAATCTCACGAGGGAAAATGACAGGCGGGATCTGTGTCCCTGGAAGGTTGATGCATTTCTTGCTCCTGTGTTCATGTGAGGTTCTAAAGTCTGTGCTCTAGAGATGATAAAAATCTTCATGATAAAATTACTAAGAGGGATAACATTGAAAAGGAAGTAAAATTAAAAAATTTCAAGGAGGAGGGGAGGATGGAGTATGAAAGGGTGGAACAGTAGACTTCTGGGAGAGAGGTACTCTTATGAGAGGTGGGGTCTGGACCCATTGTGCACATCAGCTCAGACACTGCATTGGCATCTATATAAAACAGTGTGACGAGATCTTGCAGCTGTTTAAAGGAGAAGACCATGGGGGCTAAAGAAATGTGAATCATCTGTATTTCCATGTACCCAGTAACATTGGCAAGAACATTACTGTGTAGTGACCAATTACACAATTGTAAAGGCATTGGAAAGCTTTTAAAAAGGGAGGTGTGAATGATGAAAAGAGTTACATTTTGTACAGAAAAATAATGTAATCTTCTTCTAGTCAAGACTGTTAGAAAAAGATTGTTTTGAGTACTTTCAGCATTGATAGAAAAAGGTTTCTCAGCCAGCCAGGGAAGCCTTAAGACTTCTCAAGAAATATAAGCATACATTTCCTGAGGTATGTTTAAGTTAGATAATTGATAGGGAATTTCTGTAAGAAAACAGGGTGCAAAGTTGCTCATAAGAGCATCATTTTAGGTGACTGACAATTTGAGAGTATCTAATTTAATCTTATTATTTAATTGTTATCTAGGATTGGATGCTCACTGCTGAATTTGCGCTGATTTTTACTTGATCTGTTAGCACATGAATTAAAGTTGCTTTATTCTTATCACAGAAATGTTATTTTTGTTTTGTTAAAAGAATTAAGAGGCATACATGCACAATATCATGTATGAGGCATAAATTTCTTGCAGGATAAATGGAACTGAGAGGGGGAGGGAGGGAGTGAGAGGCAGAATTTGGAGTTCTCATTCTGATGAAATTCAAGTTAATAAAAAATTCCAGCTGACTTCACTGCAACAAAAATCTGCCCCTTCAAAAAGGATACAGACATGTAATTCTGAATATTGAAGCTTTATTTTATTATTTGGAAATGGGATTAGAAAAAAATCTGAAACACACTTTCATTTCAAACTACAACCTTTTTATTCCCCTTTTTAATACAATTTGTGTTACTAAAATGAGCTACTATTGACAACTTGAGAAATTGGTGTGTGTACCTGGTATAAGTAGCTTTAAAAATACTTTTTTAAGTGCTACCTTTAAAGATCTTAGCTACCATTTTCACAAGGTAAGCACTTATATTGCTTAATAAGTGAGCAGGAGTCAGCCATTGTGGGTAGTCAAGAGATCTATCATACTCCCTAGAGGCAGTTTCTGGCTTTAAACAGCAGGCCTTGTGGTCTAAATCCTCTGTAAAATGTAGGAATTTAGGAGTATGAATTTAATACACTATATCTACTGGTTCATAAGAGAGAGAGAGAGAGAGAGAGATGTGAAATAAAAAGAATTTAAAGCTTTCCAGGCTGTCCATCAGCTCCAAGGTACTTGCAATGTTTTTAGGGTCAATGCTTTTTGTTTCAAGAAGGAAGTTGACCTATTCTTAACATTTAGTAAGTGCCAGATATTCTCATTATTTCTGCCAAGTAAGCTGATGCAGTGTATGAACTCTTATAGTGGTTTTCCAGCCAGAAGTGGATTGGTAGCACTTAACTTTTTTGTAGGAATTAACCTTTCTTGATTTTAGTTCTGCAAACTACAGGGAAAATATAAAAAGGCAAAGCAGAGGGAACAGGATGGGGAGAACCAACTCCCAGACCTCTGTGGGAGCTTTGAATGAAAATACTCTTCTGCTAGTTATTGTAGTGCATACAGAATGCAGATCATGGTTTTTGAGTTGCAGCTCTTTGTAAAAAAGCGTATTTGTAACGTATTGTGTAATAGCATAGACACAAAATAGCTCCTAAATGGCTTATTAAACACATTCTCAGTTAAATATCCATATTTTAAAAAATTCTCTTCTATTGACACCCCATTAATAATTTCCAATTCAAATCCATCCTACATCTGTACAAGTTCAGAGATAGTACACCTTTTCTTTTTAGGCTGTGCTGGTACAAGAGACAATGGAATGCTGAGGGAAAGCAAACATTTGGCTCTGCAGACCTTTCTACTACTTATGAAAACATATAAGAAGGAAATGCTGAGACTGACTTTTAAAAACATAAACCAATGAATGTGTTATGTATTCACCTGGATCGGTGTGAGTGAATTCTTGACTGAATTCCTGACTGGAGAAAGAGGTGACTTAAGAAGGGACTGATTAATAAAAAAATGTTATGAATTTGATATTAAAGTCACTTAGTCACTGTAAAAATCAAAATTCAGAATATTGTTTCTATAGAGTCAGTTTTATAGAGTTCAACTTTGATCATGCTATTATAAAAAGAAGCACATAATTGAATAAATTCAAACCTTTACATTGTTTTCTTGGGATTCAGTAAGAGCTTTCTTTCTTGTTTACTCCACTCTGCATATTTAGTCATAAATTAATTTTTAAAAGTTCCAAATTTAATTATGATCAGTGATTTTGTGTGACTAAATTAACTAAATTGAACTGTATTCCACTGTTAAAAAGTTAGTTTAATTATTTGTGTTTGAATTGTATTTGGTTTATATTATCAGGGTTGATTCTATGCTGTTAAATTTTTTATAGTTCAGAATCATATATTATTAACCATGTTGCAATCACTGTGGAGAGTATTGTTACTGAAGTGAAGATGCTGACTTTGGTGTCATAATTTTCATGTCTAGAAGCAGCAGTGCAAGCTTCAGTAATATTTATAAATATAAATAGGTTGCAAAAAAATGTAAGGCATAATTTAAATGAATAATTCTCCTCTATTCTGTGCCTTGTAAGTGAAGCTGTGTAGGTCATAGTCAGCAGAAGGTTTAACTTGATTATAACACAATTTTCCTGGGAATGACTGAGATGCAACATGATTTTGTTTTCGAGAATTGAACTTCTCTGTCATCATCAACTCTACAGAGAGAAAAGAAAGGAATACCAAATTTCAAGGAGTTGTCCCTTCATTAAATGTGCAGGGGAGCTTTGTTTTGCCTAGCAGAGCAACATATACATTTAAGTCATACCATAGTGTCTTCTTCAATGTTCTTTCCTTTTTGGAAGTTGCAGCTTTTTGATATGACTTAGTGACGCTGAGCTCATTGTCCTAAGTCAGACACAGAAAAACTAGAAAAAAGGTTTGCTGTCAATTTTTTCCATCAGTGAAATTTATTGTATAATTTTTATTCTGTTATTTAAAGATAGTGACAAAAACAATTTCACATTACTTTGAATTAATGTGAATTTAGAGTTCTAAGTTAGCTAAACAATTCTATAAATTCTACTCTGTGCCTATATTTTACATTTAGGTTGAGGCCCTGAACAACTAATGAGTGAAACTGGTGAAGGTTCTGGAACACCACTTGCTTTTTTTTTCTGCAAGGACACTCTTGGTTTTTCACACAATTGAAGAAAAAGATAGAAGATTATGTGCTGATTTAAGATGTGCCTACTGTAGAATATTAGAAAGATGTCCTCATGCTGTGAAGTGTACACTGTGGATCCATTTTCAAATGGGTTCTCTTGGAGGGTACTTTTCCTTGAAAACAGATGAATTCGATGGCTCATCCCTTACTATGGGATCACCTTGCCTTCTGGAATACAGGATTCATGCACGATTGAATGGTAATTTTTTCTAAGATTGTTTTATAAGGTGCTTCCTTTCTGCTACCTCCTTTTCTCCAGGCTAAACAACCCCAGCTCCCCCAGATTCTCCTTGTGAGTCTTGAGGTCCAGACCCTTCACCAGCTTGATTGCTCTTCTTTGACCTGAAAGTACTCAAACTATGGATGTAAACCAACTGAAACTATGCATGAATGATGACAAACTCTATATCAGCCATCACACACAAGAAAAAGCTACACAGACCACCCTGTATAGCTTTCTAAATGTTAATTCAAAATGACACTGAGTAATCTAAGGTAATTGGAAGACTGAAGTTATCAGAAGAATTGGTTGGAAGCACTGAATGTTTTAAGCACACAGAGAGTTTAGAAAGGTTAGATAAACTTAGGTACATGAATCTGGTAAAGAAAAAAAGCAAGTAAGTGCATAGAGAATATGTGAATCACAAGTGGCAAGGAGAAGGTAGGAAGTGGGTGGTTAATAACTCTGATAGCTCAAGAACCAGTGAGTTCAAAATCAAATTATTATGTATCAGGCTTAAACCAGTAATAAGATGAAGCATTTTTCACCTAGATGCATCATTTAAATTTTTTGCCAAAGAATGTTGTGAAGCTCAAAAATATGACCTCAAAAAAGGATTAAACAAGCCCATAGGCAGGATCCATCAGGCATTAAACAGCTATGAAATATGATGCTTCGAATAAAGCCTCTAGCTGATGTCAAAAACTGAGGGAAAACATACTCCAGGAAAACATACCCAAGGAAAACTCTCTGCTTGCTGTTTCCCATTCATTCCTTATCAAGTTCTTAAAGATTTTTGGTACATAATGAGAACATTTCTGCTTAAAATTTACATATAGGCAGTTTCTGAGTTAATATACCTGCAGAGAAAAAGATAACTGAAGAGCCAAAAGCAGCGTGATGAGGAATAGAAGTGACGATAATTTTGCCAATTTGATCCCACTCTGCAGGAGGTGAAAGACAGAAAACCCACAGCTTTTATTCTGGGGCTTGATATTTAAGGCCTCCAACGTACTTGCTAGAGTCTTCAGTCATAAAGTTACTACCTCCCAGGAATGAGGTTTTCTGAAAAGTGACCAGGATAGCATAGAGCTATGACCTGAACAGATGACATGGATTTTAAGAAATCCTTTCTCAAAATAGTATTTAATACAGAAATTAATTTTTTTTTGCTTTATTGTAAGGTTAATATGGCTTACAAGGCCTCTTACAGCTTCCCAAGAACACTGCCTATTGAGTAGCAAGCCCATGCCCCTTCCAGTTGATGTGAGTTTCATATTCATCCATTTCATGGTTATCTCCATCAATTTTGCCAAGCCAATCTAATTATCTGCATTAGTGGGTTTCCTTCTGGCAGCTATGACGAATAATAATGTATAGTAACACTAAACTGGCTTTTGTCCATAGAATGTAATATTTTTGAGGTCATTTCAAAGAAAATACATAAGATTCTGGACAAATAATGAAAACTTAGTTGCTTCTTGTATTTCTTAGGCTTGCCATCCCCCTCAAGTCAATCATGATTTAGATAAGACTTCAAGTTGAGCTTTGTGATTTCTTGAGGATCAAAGTATCACCTACTTGCGGCAAACCAATCATTTTAACCTTCTTTTTCTACATGTCAGATCTTCTGAATGACTTTGTTTCTCTAATCAGGTTGAGAAAACGTCTCTTCACATCTGAGAATCCAGCTCCTGCATTTGAGAGGTTTTTTTATGTGCATTTGTTTGAGTCTCCTATGTGGTCTCTTGCTCTTATATTTTTTAATTGATTCCTCCTGATACATCTGGAGAGTTATACACTTGTGCATACACAATATTTGCAAATATATTTCACAAATATATATTCCCAAATATATTTCTGGGATTGTTCTTTTAAGAAAGTCGAGAAATATTCCAGAGTTGCCATTTTGCCCTGTTTCAGGGAGCCAAAATTACAAAAGAAAACATTTTCATGCCAGAGTCTCCATATAGCTGCTTTTCAATCTATTTAAACAGTGAAAATTTGTTTTAGATCTCAGCCCTATGAAGGCATACACATCCAACTTTGAACTTGTGAAGAGTATCATTAGGTTCAGACAAAGTCATTTTCATGCATTCCTTTCTGACAGCCACTGTGATAATAATAAATGTTCCTGTGTGTAGACTTAGAAAGAAGACATCAAAGAACTTGCACAACACAGTATGAATAGGCACAGTATTTTTGGCAACCATGTAACCAGTATTCATTTCCAAAGCAGTAAAAATAGAGGTATGAATATGTTTAAAACTCTTGGCTTTGTATAGTGTCTCTAAATCCAAGTGTAGTGCCAAAATTAAATAATTTTCTTAAATCAAAAGTGGTTTTTCTCATTTAAACAAAATGAGAATTGCAATTATCTCATTACCAATTGAACAGTTTTTAAGTATACCTGGAAATTGAGTTCATCTAGCTGGTTTAGCAAATTAGAAGACTACCTCTCTGACATCTACCCTTTTCTATCTATTTATAAAATATAATAGGAGACTGTAAAGTGTAGTTTGACATTAAATGATACCGTTCTGGCTATTGTGGTGGTCCAAAAGTAAACAAAGCAAGCAGAAAGAAGTGTATTTGCCATGTAAGTACAGCCTGTAGGTTTAGTTTTACATTCTGTTATTTCTGAAGTAGTTGTAAAAATCATCAGTCTGTGATGCATAGTGATGCAAAGCTACTGCATTTAAGGGAGTAATTTCAATTCATACTGAAATTTGTAAATTGCTTTCAAATTGGTAATCTAGTAATCAGTAGAGTAAAAGCCTATATGGTTCATTGTAATTTCAAATCTCCTATATGAAGCTGGATTGTTCCCCTTTAGAAGACAGGAAGCTTTAGTGTCTTTTAAAAATAAATTAAAAATGAATCAGTTTGTACACAGGTTAATCAGATATTATGTGCTGTGATTTACCCATTTTACATAAGATTTTTGGCATGCTGCTAATATCTAAGGCAAGGAAATAAGACCCAACACTGAAAATACATAGTGTCTTTATTGTTTTTTCTGGAATGTACTTACACACATATTTAATGTTAAATCTCATTGGCATTTTTATTTTGTTTTTTTTATTCTTATTGGAAAAATAATTCTAAAAAATGTTGAAGTTCATTAATTTTTCAGAATTAGAGCATTATGATGAAAGCATGAAGGGTAATTTCAGGGAGAATTTTCCCTGCATGTGCACTGTAGGATTCAGTAAACATTTTCCATTTATGAACCCCATTCTCATTATGATGTTTTATGTTTTGAGAAAATGCTAACTGCTAACCTTAATGTATGAAATAAGGTAAGTCTGAAAAATCCTCAGATTCTACGAAACAAACATTTAATGACAGTTTCTCATTAAAATTAGGAGTTATTATAAAAAACCAATATCTAGCATTTCATCAGCTGAGAAAAATGCTAATTAAGAATTAGCATTGTCTTTAAAATTAGAAATTATCCCCGCTTCCATTGCTTAAAGAATACATGCTGTCTTGTCACTCTTCATTCTGAATTGTACCGTGTTAAAATGAACTGAATTCTGAGAGTCTCAAACAATTCTGGTTTTTGTATAGACTTTAATGTGGAGGGGAGTTAGTATTTTGTTTCAGCACTATGAAAAGATCACTGATTTCAAATCAGTATGAATTTGTGGGGCTCCATTTAGGATTGTCCATGTTTAAACCTGCAAGGCAAATCAGCCCCACCCAGCTGCTCTCTCAGTCCCCCCGGTGCAATGGGGGAGAGATTAGCAAATGTAAAGTGAGAAAACATTTGGGTTGAGATGAAGGCAATTTCATAGGTAAAGCAAAAGCCACAGACACAGGCAAAGAAATATGAAGGAATTTGTTTACTTCTTCCTATCGGCTGGCAGCCATTTCCAGGAAAGCAGAGCTTCTTGACATGTAATGGTTATTTGGGAAGACAAATGCCCCCCTGTATCTTATTACTGAGCACAATGCCATATTTTGTGGCACTTGTGTTCAGCTTTCCTCTTTGTTGCACCTTCCAACCTCCTGTGCACCCCCTGTCTACTCAGTGTCAAGGAAGCACTGAAAAATGAAAAGGCTTTGATGCTGTGTAAGCACTGCTCACCAACAGATGAAACACCCCTGTGTTATCAAGACTGGTTTGCTCACAATGCCAAAACATATTCCAGACCAAAACCAGTACAGAATTCAGTGGTTTGTGGTAAATTCCTTTGCTGAAGGTACTGCAGTCCTCTGCAAAGTCTTACAATTCAGTAATTCAGCAATTATATAATTGTAATGCTTGGTGCTGAGGGACATGGTTTAGAGGTGGACTTGGCAGTGTTAGGTTAGCACCTGAGCTCAGAGATCTTTTCCAGTCTAAAGGATTCTAGGATTCTATGACTCTGTGATTTTTTTTTTAATTTCCTGCTTTTCACACAACATCTATGACACCAATTAGTGTAAATCTGTGTCTACATGATTTTTCAGGCAGGCAGCTAATTGGTACTTAACTATACTAGGAAAACCTACAAGTAAAAGTGAATGTAAAATTGCATGCAGCACAGTACTTTTTTTTCCTAGAGCTGTGTATGTATAAGCAGAAATATTTTAAAATCATCCTCAAATGCCCATAGAGAAGACGGTAAATGATTAAAGAGCTTAGACCAGGAAATGAAAAAGAGAAGCAAATAGTTCTATTTTTCCTTGATGAACACTGATAAAAATGCCAGCAAGTATTATCTAAAGTTGACAGTGTTTAATAATGACAACAGGTGTCTAAGAAAGAGAGCAATAATTTTAATTAGAGGAATTTAGATGCTACTTTATCTGCTATAGGTTTTACATGTTTTACACAAAACACATTTAGTTAGAATTACCTTAAACAAAATACACATTTCTAACATAAGTGCAAAATATGTGTATGTGGATAATTATGCACATAAATATATATTTACGTATGCACTTACATCTGTCAGTAACACGAATAGATGTGGCTTAATGCTTATACCTCTATGGGACTTGTCTCTGACTCATATTTTAAAGTGGATTGATATCCTTCTAAATTTGAAGAGCTGCTCTTTCTCTTTTTTTGGTTGTATTGGTTTGTTGTTGTTGTTATTCTTTTTTATTTAAAATACATATTTAAAACATAGAATGTAGGTGACTGGCTGAAAATCACATTTCCATAATTTTACTGTTTCCCATGAATAGACTCTCAGTGCGTTAGGGGAACTTTCAGAAACATTTTTAATTAGCAAATGTCATAAATGTTCATACACTAGCAACATGTGCACATAACTCAGCAGTAATAAAAGCATATATGTCTGTATAAGAGAAAATACAGACGTATATCCAGTGTAAGTCACACACATATTTAATATCTATTGGTTGTTGGACAATAAGTGAAAATAGAAACCAGGATTCTATGGCTGGTAGTTTTTGTTATATCGAATGACAAAATCATAACTCCAGTTCTTGTGTTCTCCACTGTATGCTAGAGACACTAGCTAAAAGTAAAAATACATTTTTACGAAGATACTTGCATAAACCTCACAACAGTCCCTCAGAGTCTCAGATGAATTTGTCTTCCAATATTACTGTGAAGCAGGGAAGTCAATTTATCTTCTTTTCACAGACAGGCACCTGAGGCACAGAGAGGCTAAAGCCCAGATTCAGACAATCTGAATGCCAGCTAAATCTCAAAGTCTTGTGTTTCCAATTGGCTAGGTGCCTCTGGCACAGCATCCAAGGTCATATAGGATGTCTGTGGCAAAACTGAAAATTGAATCTAATTTTTTCTCATCCCAAAGTAGGGCTCTAAATAACAGGGCATTGTATTTTAGGGATGTCTTTGTACCACCTGGAATTGAGGGGTAGCTTCCACCTCTGGTTTATGTCTGTTCCTCAGAATTACTTTCACATCTTGAAAGGCCCCAAGTATGCAGGAATAGTTTAGCTTAGGAATTTGAATTTCTAAGTCATAAAATTCAACCAAGATACATTCAGTGAATTGATCTCAACTAACAGAATACAGCGGTGTTTGCACTCCTATTACATGGAAAACCATGCTTTTTGCACAACATTTGCACTTTCTAAATGCTCCCCTCTATAGCATGCAGTTGACCAATCTGAAGGAACTATTGAATAGGACCTTCTAAGCAGGAAAAATCTAAATAATATCTGAATCGAATAACTCATACCCATATCCTTCTTCTTCAATAAAAAAATCTTCTCTGTACACAACTTGTCTGTATAGTTTAATCCCCACTATAGCAGATTTTTGGGAAAAAAGAACTAAATCAAAATGCCAGAGCAAAGGTTAGCCAATAACATGAGAAAAATAACAATGGTTTTTGGTTTTAATCGAACAGGCTTGCTTGATTAGCCCCCCTGAAACCTATGCTGCTCATTCCTGAAATTAAGACAAGTAAATTGAAGTAGAAATGGTGACATTCACATAGAGCAAAGAATATAAAGTAAACAGCAGATAAGAAGGGAATTTGAAGTCTTTAATGTGCATATGCTGTGATTGCATAAGAAACACTTCCAAATTTAGTTTTTAAAATTTCATGTAGGCTCACATTCATGGAGTTTTCGCTCCATGTGAAAGACCCTGTTTTCAAGAAGCCGTGCTTTGCCTAAACTCACTAACTGATGTGTGTAAGAGTGAAGAGCAAGCATTTGGTTGGGTGACTGTTAAGGGAAATGACATTATGGGGAATCTCCATTATTGCAACTCAGAAATGGATCCAAGTGCTTCATTCAGATCTCATGATACAGGTCTGACCCCAACAGAAAACAGGAATACAGCCTGGATGCTGGAGATTGGGAAATGCTCTCTCTTGGAGAAGGTCTAGGAAAAATTAGTTCTTGGGTCCACTTCTCTCTGTAATAGTTTTCTACTCAGTTGGCAGTCCCCTGTATTATGCCCTTCAATATCTCTGCCCTCTGAAAAGCCTAGCTAATGCTCAGAACCTCAATATTTGATTCCAAGAGACAAGTACTCAAGCAAAGTTTTGGAAGACTCAGTGCAGGGTTTTATGAGCCCACTCCATACTTACCTATGAACTCTCAGTTCTTGAAGATACCCTCGTCAGAGATGGTGACCTCGTACGTATGCTATTGCTGGATGTCACTGGTGGATTTCCAAGCATCTGTTCTTACTAGTCCCACTTATCAGAATTCATGGTGGCTAGGAACTTACATTCAAGTCACTTTCTTTTCATCTGTAATATAGTTATGGTTTAGGTTGTTAAAGGCATCACCACCAAATTATTCTTGCCCTGAATCTCTTTGGAAGAATTTCAGTCTGTGTGATACTGGCTGCCTGTGGTTTATTCTCATGCAAGTAAACATATGTTTCTCAAAAATGTTAGGCACTGATAATAAATATACCACGTATTTTCTAAAAAGAAGCAGAAGCACATTTTTCAGCACCATTCAACAACCCCATTTTGGTTATCATTAACAGCTACAGCTCAGGCAATGTCTGTGATGACATTGGTAAGGAGCAACAACTTAGCAGTCAGGCAAGGCAGAGGAGTACTGTCTAGCCAGGACGAATTTCACTTGCAGTTCACTGATCCAAAGTGGAGCAGACAGCACAGTAAAGCTTTCCTTAACTCTGTCTCCTAGCTCAATCCTAATTCTCCAGAGTATCTAGCATCCCACAGTTTTAGCTGCAGTTCCCACAAATTCCTTTCGCTTAGCTGAACATGGGTGCCTCACCTCTGAAATGGGCTTACATAAAGAGAACTAGGTTAGCACTCTCATTGACTAACTTTGGAGCCTATTCAGGTATAAGTAATTGTCTTCACTTTGAATCTTAAGCTGATTCATATCCAGAAACATATTCAAAAACATTTTAAAATTTTCCTGGGGTATAGGCATGTGTAGGATGTTAGAGTTCTTTGGTCTTTATCTTCACTTTGAAACAGAAATATTTTTAATGGGTTGGCTCATTCAAAGGATGGAAAGCAGAACCATCTGATTTCTATTCTGCATGCTCCCAAACTTAGAACCTTGTCTTACACTGTGCTTCTGATGACCATGGTAGACAAAGTTGCTTTATTCTGTATATCCAGGTGAACAAAGGAGCAAATTCCTCCTTGTATACTGGAGCAGGGAGTGCCACTGTGAGTATCAGGTTAAATTCAAAAACCAAATACGAAGAGGTTGGTAAAGAGAACAGCTGCATGATATTTTAATGCTAACAATTAATAACCATACGCAAATTTGGTTTATCTTTTTCCTTTTTGATTTGGATATTGGAAGAAGAGGCCTCTTCTTGCTGTTGTATCCTCTTGATCTTCACAGAGATTTCCTATTGTCAACAATCGAAATTTTTTTCCTATGGCCTTTATAATGAAATACAGGGGAGCTGATTTTTTTATCTCAAGGAAAGACTAGATTTACTTGATAGGTAGTTTTATATTTCATATAAAAATTGTGAAAAATGTAGATTTATATATTTTATGAATAGTTTTAATATTTTATAATATAATATCATTTTCATTTTACTACATCCCCTTCATGCGTACATGGGAAGATCTGTTATGCGAAACCCAGCCCTCCATCCCATCTGTTCCCCCATAGCTTAACTGACAACCTAATCCTTCTCACTATTTCTCAATATGTTATATTTTTCTTTTTAAAAAAAATTTATTTTGTCACCTTGCATAGAATTTCTGTCCTGAACTCAATCTGTCCTGAACTCAAACGACCTTCCTCATCTCACTTTTCTTGAAACCGAGAAATTTCTACCACAAAACTTTCATTTTAATTAAATGGTGGGTTGGACAAAATACTTTTTCACAAACTCTCCCTAAGTCTATGTCTCATCATAGTTACAGTCTAAATTCCTTAAACATGTGAACAGCATTAGAAAGTACTTGGATTTTCATATTTTATAATTTCCGTATGATGCCACTGATTTTCAAGAACGCAAAATGTTGTGTGAATAAGAAAACCAAAACAAAGAGAAAATATCCAGCAACATTTTAGGGCCTTTTGAAGGCTATTTTCCAGTTTTTCATAGAACAATTTCTATAATATAATAGCTAATGGATATAATACAATATAATGTATAATATATAACTAGTGATAAAATGGACCATGCTGGAATGGAACATATTTGATTCCTGGCCAGTATCTGCTCCTCTTAATATCAGACCTGTGGCAGCAATGGTTTCTTTGTTATGAGGACATAGGAGCTCATTGCGGTTCTGGGAGGTTTGATGTGTCCCCTGACTTAATGTAAAATGCGAAAGTAACTGTGAGATCATTCTCTTTGCTTTCAAGAACTAGCTGATGTGGATGACTTTTCTTCAATTATTTTTATGCCCCAACATGAGATTTCTATTCCGTGTAACTGTAGAAGCTCTTATGTGTGTCAGACAACGAGGATTAGCTGATAAAAACAAAAATCTTGTAAATCTTGCTCCTTTTAAGTGGGGCTACAAATAATAAAATATGATGCAGTTCTTTCATTAATAATGACAACTTTTTGACACAAGAGCACAGCTCTAAATTTAATGTAACACAAGCCTGTGCAACTAGAAACTAGACTATGACTAATAATCTAATGTACAATTCATTTTAGGGTTTCTCCAAAGAAAATTTCTACTAATTATAAACAATCACTGCTTATATTCACAAGCAAATACAAACTTTAACTTTTTTAATGTTAGCAGATGATTCATCTCCCATCTTTATTGCACTTATATAGACCACTTACAGCTGGAAATACCAGTTAGTATTAAACAATTTACTGAGTAATTGTTTCCTGAAGTGTCATGTGTTTCACAGGTGTTTTAAAGGAACATCTTGCTTTTCAAAATGTACAGCAGAACATTTGTTCTCACAACTCTATGTGACATCATACAGAGGCTCAAGATCATCCAAATAGAAGAAACAGTCTGACTATGGTAATACAAGTTAGTTCTTTGACTTCTCAAGGGAGAAAATTAGCTTACATGCAGCTATGGTCTACTGCAGCTACAAGATTTACCTCATTTAAAGTTGCTGTGCTCTCCCCCTGATGTACTTCCATTTGTGGTGCAGCCACAGCTAATGGCATGATTATTCCAGTTCAGCAAGAGGGAAATATCTTATGCCTTACAGCTCTTGCCATTTGAGTTGCTTGTTTATAGAGGATGGGAATGCATGGAAATTGCTAGTTGCTATAATGATTGTCAGATGCATTCAGTGTTGTCCCTTTATATTTCTGAGTTATCTTGCCCTCTTGCTTGCTGTACTCTTTCCACTTCAACAGTTGAAATGTGATGTGAATTACAAGAGGCATCTCAGATAAGAAAATACCAAGTTTACATAATTTGACCCCGGCTGTTGCTCTTTTTCTAATTCAAGTATTTATGGTCCAGGGGCAGCAGTATACACCTTTGGGAACCTGAAAGTTAAATGGTGGAGACCTAAATAAAACAAAATACAACTAATGTCACAGCATTATAAAGCTGAATACTTGGTGGATTCAAAGTCCTTTTTCTAGGTTTTAGAAAGATGGGCAGCTTACAATGGAAAATTTACATCTTTGAAGAACTTTGATAATCGAGTCACACATCAGCGACAGTGTATTAATGAACTATGCTTTAAACATTAATAGGTGACAACTCAATTCAAAGGGAAAAAAAAACCCTGAAGTCATTCTTTCTATTTTTATTACTCTGTGCAATGACTGCTTATAATGTTGAAGAAATGAACACTCAAGTCCATTTTTAGCTATTAACCACATTTATTAAGAACCATTAACTTCAACTGATGGAATTTTATTTCAAGAACACGACAGTGCAGACAACTTGGTTTGTCTTAGGCTCTTTTTAGCAGACTTTTTTTAGATTATCTTTTTTCTGCTCACCCTCATACCTATTGCATCTTCTTGGAAATTCATAGTGACAGTGGTTTAAACTAATGTGAAAAGAGTTTCAGATGAATTCCTCTGACCAAGTCTAGAAAGAAAGTTGTAGGATTTTCAGTGACTTTCAAAGCTACTTGACACATAGGCAATATGAAAGAATGTCTTTATTGCTGTGGTGGGTTGATATTGGCTAAGGGAACAGACTTCCATCCAGCTGCTCACTCATTCAGGATGGGGTAGAAGCTACAATGGAAAAACTCTTGGGTTGAGAAAAAGAAAGAGTCAAAATGAAATTAATTTATTACCTGTTAAAATAGATCTGGCTAGTGAGAAAACCAAGACAACCTCCCCCACCAAAAAAAAACCCAAACAACGAAACAAACGAAAAAATCAATACCTTTTTGCCTGTCTTTTCCCAGCCTCACTGAAGTAAGGAGGGATGCCACCTTGCTGCCCTCAGCAGAATTGCTCTTGACCAGCCCCATCAAGGAAGAGGATGGTCAGGTCTCCTGGGCCTGAGCGTGCAGACCTACATGCCCATGATTTATTATTTCAGTGGAATGAATACAGTAAGTTACTTGGGTTGTTCATAAACCTCTTTTAGATGACACTGTCAGTTTCTTCACTAATTCTACTGTGATGGAACTCTTGGCCAGCATTTTTGGTCCCCATATGTGAGCAGAAACAGATCCGTTGCTACTAAGAATTGATTTTCTGTTCTTTAGTTACACAAATTTAGGGTGGCTCCAAATTTTGCTTAGGTATTGGCCCCAGCCTGGTGGGGTGGAAGGAAAAATGACAAGGAACAGGAGTAACCCAGGCAATCTAGGATTATGTCTGAAACTAGGTATGTAATGTTCGTTTCTCTGTGTTTCCACCTGCCTATTACACAATATATCATATGTGTAATGAGTATTTCTGGAGAGTGAGACAGGATCATAAAATGAGATAGATCACTGTCTGGAGGTATTTCTCTCTTGCTTCATTAACTGTAGGAGATAAAGATGATGAATCTATCTACCACTGAATGTATATAGAATTAACAGGAAATAATAGATGCCCCTATTACATTAAGTTCCAGTTCACCTAGTTCTCTCTGGAAATACCCACATTCTGTCTAGGAGGTCAATTGTTGGAGAACTCACACAAAAAGAGGGAAGTGGAATCCAAACACTCAGTTTGAGGGGGGAAGGAGATTGAATCTATAATTCTCTTATTCCAGGAAGCACCACTAGGTAGCCTAGGTAGCTGTGTACTCCATCAGCCTTATTGCTCTCTAGGAATGTGAGACCAAATGGTTCAGGGAGGCAGCAAGAGGGACTGTGAATTTTGCGTGTCGGCTACTGCACAGAATAGGGAGATTACATGCTGCTTTTGCTCCGTGTTCCCAAAATGGGAACAAAAGTAAACTTTTTACAATTTAAATGGGTTAAAGTAATATGGACAGACACACAAGCCTTCTGGAATTCCATTGCCATTACAGATGCTTGTGCCAGACTCTCTGCATGACTGTTTTCTTGCATGATACAGAGAAGAGATGGTGGTATAGGAAGTGAAGTCACCTGGGACAACCATAATCTATCTGATAAACTCTTTGTATGTCTTGATCTTAGCTACAATAAATAGTTATTCCACTTGGAAAATCAGGAAGCCACTATGGAAAAATAGATAATTCCCACCCAGAACCACTGTGGTTTTGTCAACATTCGACTAAGTACAGAGGATACAAGAAAGAAAGAATGTTAAGGATCTCTGGGAGAGAACTAGATTGTTGTCTCCATAGGAAAGGCACCACTGGACTGACAGGTAATTTTACTGTGTCAAGGAGCTTTTGAGTAATTCCTGGAAATGTTCAATATCTTTAAGTGCTCAGACGCTTCTGAAGAGTACAGTGTGAATCAAATATATTATGTATTTGCATCCTACACACCATCTAAAAAGAAAAAACAAACCCACTATGATAAGTATTTTTGAAATGATTTTTCATATTTGTAAAACTTTACTTATACTTAATAATTATGATGAAGTAATTAATAAGAACATAGCATTCAGTAAAATTTTATAATTACAAAAATACAACAAAAACTGAGCTTTATCATTTATAACAGAAATTTTTATATAGTATAGAAGATGCATTTAGTCAAAGTTGTCTTTATTACCTTTGCAATCAGCCATCTAATCTGTTCTTCCTACGGGGGTCAAAATTTTCTAGATTTTTCTATCCTAATTTTCAAATGCAATTAATTTAATCCATAAAATTTCTAAGACAAAGTATTTTTTATTTTTCAAGTTCTTATTTTCAACCATGTTTGAAGAACATACACAAACCCACACCTATAATATTCAGTTCTAGATCAAAACACATCTTCAAATGCATTCAAATGCATAGAAAAGCATACCTCAAAACTGCTTTGTCCCACAGAACACAGCTTGCGTATATGGGCTTTCTTAAACCAGAGTTAAAATGCACTTCTGTTACATATGAGAACATCCAAAGTTAGTAAAGAGATGTCTCATAAACAAAGTATGTCATAAAATATCTTCCCTGCTTGGATATGTGTCTGTAAGATACTCCTGGAAATGTAGATTTATAAAGAATAAAAATTCATTTACTGCAATTTACAAGCTATACAAAAAGACTTATTATGAATTATTTTGCTATTGTTTCTTGTCTTTGATTTTCTGGCTGATCTATTGCAAAAGTCTTTTGTCATTTTGTTCCTCCATCACATCATGCTAGGAGTCAGCATAACAGAAAATGACTGATTCAGTTGAAAACTTCAAAAAGATAATGTAAGTGAAAAATGTGGTTAAAGACACTGTGGTTTAGAAAACTATTCAGTCAGAGTGGCTTCATGCTAATTTTTGTTTTCCCAATCCACATCAGAACTCCATGGTCGATGATAATAATTTTTCATGCATTGCTCAAATTGTAGTCTTTTACCAAGCTAGAAAAGGAAAATCTGAAAATCTGAATTTCTGTACTAAAATCTGTATCACTTTTTCTACTACCATCTATGTGATATTTATTCTTGGATACAAAGTATCATATGTGTGACAGGGAAGAAATAATGTTTCAGCCGCATATAACTATTACTGGTTAAAAAAGGCTTAATTATGCAATTCAGACATTTATCTTACTTTTTGTTGATAACTGGTTTGAATTGGGAAAAGAATCATACTGATATAAATATTTTTTCCCAATAACTTCATATAGATGGAATATCTTCTAAAACCATTGTACCAGGGTTTTGTAGCTGAGGGATGAAAGCATTTAAAAACTATATATCAGAACTGCATAGACATTTGCGTCATTGCAGCAATAGCAAATACAGTGACAAAGTTAATCTTTTTTGTACTTTGTAATACATGACCAGATCCTCATTGTTGAATCACTTGTCAGAAATAAAATTTGTCCTTGGGAGCAGTAGCAAAACTGATAACACCTTAAAGTCTCATTAGTTGCTGAAACCCAGTATTCAATGGCATTGATATACATAATTCTCAGTTCCCCTGCTTTTTAGCCTTGTAGCTGTCTAAAGATTTCAACTGTTTAAGGACATAACAATTTTATTTAAGAGTACATTCAAGTCCACTGCTTAGATCAAATTGTCCTGACACCCACATTTTAAACCTAAATGCATTTGCTGTAATGTGTTTCAGCATGGATGGCAGGGACAGTGAGAATTGTTCTGTGGCCAGGTTGCACATGCACCACCTGACAGGATACACTGATTTTCTATGGGTTGCTATTTTGTTTTCCATGATTTTTATCTCACAGGCCACAAGCATTCTTCATGCTTAATTTATAGCCTAACACAAGCAATTCCATACCTCAGGATTCCCAATCCTCCCTGAGAATTTAGGGTCACATTTACAAAGTATTTAGGCTTTATCATTTTGAGCATTGTAGCACTGTCTCCAGGAAGGGAATTCATGAGCCTGAACTTGTTGCTTTCCTTTCCTAAGCAATACAGGGGAAAATTCACCATCTATAAATCTTCATTTCCTAGGATTGAAGAGTTTTTGTGTGGCGATGCCTAGGCCAGCCAGGAGTGCCTCACCGACTTTTTTTACCTCTTGCACCTGTGAAAAAGTGGTGCATGAATCTGAGATTTCAGTCCCAGCTGCCTTCCTGGGTGGAGACGCTTGTGGTAGGCTGAGCAGGGAGCTGGCCATGTAGCTTCCCTTTGAACTCACCTCCAAATCAGAGGTATTTTAAATTCCTTCCTCACTAGGTGGAAGTTCAAATCCATATTTCTTTACCTTCTGGGATAGCATGTGGGTCCATGCCAGGGTTCTCCTTCCAAACTATTGAACTATTCATGGTTATGGCAATTTTCTGAGATGGAAAAAGCAGTGAATTTTTGTGCTGAGGAAGATGTGTCCATGTCTTCTCTATTCTTGTCAGGATCTCAAGTCTGTATGAAGCTACAGTAAAACGCAAAGTATTTCCTGTTGTATCAGACAGTTATCTGAGCTTGGGCTGTAAGCATTTAGGGTTGTTCAGAATCTAACTACTATTGTGATTTTTTTTTCACACAGTGTAGATATTTAAATTACACAAAAGTGAAATGCTTTAAGCCTTTCCAGTTACAAACACTTCGATACTATTACTAGCACCTTTTTCCAGCACTAAGGGCAGCTGGCTGTATTCAAATTTTTCCCCCTTCTAAAACAAGCAAACTAAGTCAAAATGCCATACAGTGAATGGATCTCCTAGTGTCCTGGCCCATGATAAACTTCAAGCCACACCAAGAAATTATCTGGAAAAATACCTGATATAGAACAGCTCCAAGCCTGGGACTGTGGTGTAATTTAACTGTGCCATCAATCCAAGTGTGAAGGTGCAGGTATGCTCTCAGGTGCCAGTGAATCTCGTTGCTGATTCACTGCTTGCTCTGGGCATTGTCCTGGTAAATCTGAGATTTTTTTAGAGCAAGAAGCACACGAGGTAGAAGAGGAGCAAAAAGTGACACCAGAGGATCACTAGAGTACAGAATAAATCAGAGCTCCTGAGTCACCAAGAGTGTGCTGAAACAAGTGGTAAACTCTTTCTGACTAGTTGTCCATGCCTGAGTGAAATTACCATGATTACACAGCAACTTGGGGTAAATCATTGGGGTTTTGAGCACACAACAAGCTGCATGTTCTAATACACAACACGACTGTAAAGTTAAATCCTTTTAAAATGTCAAACCTATTTTAGTTTGTGAAGGAAAAAAGTTATATACTGGTTATAAATTATGTCTTATTATCTGAGTGGGAAATCAATGTGGTAAGAGACTAAAATAATAATGGTTATTTCTTCAGTGCCTTTAAATATGGAGCTGCCTAAAATTGGTGCTTCAAAGTGTGAGCAAATTTAAATATTCTTTTTCTTTAGACAAATAGGAATAGAGACCATTAAAGTAGGTATATATATACATCTGCATTATTATAGAGATCATAGTGATCATATTATTGATGAGAATGATTGATGTGATCAAAGCTAAAAATTACTTCTAACAGTTGAAAAGGACTGTATTAATAGCTTTCTCTACTACTTGCAGTATGTGGAATTGTGGGTAACAAATTAATGACCTGTAGTGAAGCCTTGTCTATACAGTAAAGACATTTTCTAATTTCTCCATTTGAAGATTTACTTGGCATTTCCATAAATCTGGAAATGTGTTGTAGCATTGCAAAAAAGGTGGTAATAAAAATATTTTAAAATAATCTATTCCTTCTATGGGGTAGCTAAGGTATTCTAGCTGAAGCAGAAAAATAAAAACTAAATGCAAATGGATGTTGAAAATTAGTTTGGAATCAACAGAAGATAATTTACTTTAGTTACAGTACCTTGGCTAAGGTGAAAAAAATAATGAGGGGATCAATTACCGTCAAGTACCTTGACCATTGTAAACCTGTGAAATCCAATGTTGATTTTTAACCTTACACCTTTTAAATCAATTTAATCTTCTAAATGCTAACATGGGGCCTGACCTTCCCACTGACTTCAGTAAGTTTCAGACACAATAAAATGAATTTACAAGTTTCCATTTGATTGATTCTGTGACATCTTTATGTTGGTTTAAGTATATCAGTGCCACTCATCCAGTAATGGTGCAGTGAGAGAAGAGGATATAGAGAATAAATAAAGTTTTCTGAGCTCTGAAAAGGTGACTTACTGCTAATCAAGCCATGCTTGCTCTAATTCCTGTTATTTTTTTCTGCTACTGATGGTCATACTGTAGTAAGAATAGATGTGGAACAGTTAGCATTTCACATATTTCTTAGGCCTGACTAATTCATCGGTAAAATTATTTCTGGGTTTACTTCAGCAGAAAACAGGTAAAAATGTTCTGTATAATTAAAATCAGGGAAGCATCCTCACAAGGTAAAAATCTAAATAACTGCATGTTTTCCTCATGTTGCTTTGAGGAATGTATTTGGCAGATGTACAGACTCTGTCTTTAGAAACATTCAAAAAAATTCTCTCTTGGCTGCTTTTCATAACCAAACCTCAAAAAATGGTTTTTAATATTAAATAAATAACCTATTTAACAGCATGGTATTCCAGTTTCTAAAAAATCAGTTAGTAAACACTTACATGTCTTCAGGTTACGGCACCTGAATCAATATCATATAAAAGAATTTTCTTAAATGTCTTTCCAGGGTACTGTCATTACAGACCCGAACAAAATTTCAGGACAACAAAGTGAAAGTCTCACAGGGCTTTAATGATGGTTAAACACTGGAAAAAGTTGCCCAGAGAGGTGATGAAATTTCCATCCTTGGAGACATTCAAGTTTTTACTAGAAATGGCCTTGAGCAGCTTGATCTTGTAACACCTGTTTTGAGCACGGAGAAGGATTAGATGGTCTCTAAAGGTTCTTTTCTATTTAAATTATAGGTTATTTTATGGTTCCGGCATAACCTTAACGGTCTAGAATAGGAGTGCAAAGTATGAACTACAAGAGGTTTTGAAGGACAAAAGGGGATATTGAGAGAAACCACATGACTTGAAAGTCAAAAAACTCTTAGAAGTCTACATGTCATATTATGCTATTCAAGGCAGTCCAGAAAGCCAACTAATAATTAAAAAAAAAAGCCTTGTGGGCTGTGATTTAGTTAAACATTGATTTAGTTTATTTTTTTCATGTTATGCAGGTATTATTCTTCCACAATACTGATCTTTGAAGGTGAATTTTTTCTGTTTTAGTGTAAATGGTTGTTGTGGAATAACAACATTGAGGTATTTATTAGTTGCAACTTACACAAATAAGAATTTGTTTACATAGACTCCTGAGCATAGTGCTGATGTTAGTCTTATTGGTATATGATTTGTAATTTCTTTATGACTTTATTTACTAAATGTTATTTAACTTACATGCAAGAGAAAAAAGAGACCTTTTTAGGTCTCAGAAAAAGATACTCAGTAAAAGAATTTCTTAAAATGATTATTTAGTACATCCTGTAATGGCTCACTGTAAGTTATCACTTGAAGAATATAAAGAATATCAATATAAAAAATATTCAAGAACATAATCTTAGATTTCATCTTCTATTCATGATACTATATTCAAAATTGCCTTTACCATTCCTAGCATATTATTCCATTTGGGAATATGCATACTTTTCTGTTATTTATATATCTTTTTAAAGATTTCTTCCTAACATGGTTTTTTTATTAAGTAACAGAATTACTTACCATAAGTAAGTGATGGATTAAGACCCCCCTCCCCAGTCTATGTCCTTTGCTTTACAGATTTTTTAAAATTTAGTTGCTATGATGGATGAATGTCATACACTACACTGTTACACTTGCTATACTGTTAGTAATATTTAATAATGTAATAATGCTGAGTAAGAAATAGTTTAATGAACAGACTTAAAAATGTAAAAAATGTTTATTTAAACTGAGAAAGGCTTCTTTGAACTGATGAATCCAAAGGAATGACCTGTGGTGAACTGTTCATTTGGTGTTTTAGCTATTGGCATCACAGAGTGATGAGCAATTCAGAGGAATCAATCTGCTGTTGTATGAGCTTGTGGGATTCCTAAACCAAATGCTACTCTTAGTTTTTTCCTTCCTGCTAATCATACAGTCATAGAATGCCCCGAGTTGTAAGGAACCTTTAAGATCACCTAATTCCAACCCCCTGCCATGGGCAGGGACAACTTCCATTAAGACCAGGTTGCTTAGAGCCACATCTGATCTGGCCTTGAACACTTCTAAGGATGGGATATTCACAACATCTCTGGGCAACCTGTTCCAGTGCCTCACTAACCTCACAATAAAGAATTCCTTCCTCATCTCCAGTCTAAACCTACTCTCTTTTAATTTCCCCTTTTCAAGCCATTCCCCCTCATCCTATCACTACATGCCCTTGTAAATAGTCTCTCTCCATCTTTCTTGTAGGCTCATTTCAGGTTCTGGAAGGCCACAATTAAGTCACTCCAAATCTTTCTCTTCTCCAGGCTGAACAATCCCAACTTTCCCAGCCTTTCCTCATTTGAGAGGTGTTCCATCCCTCTCATCATTTTGGTGGCCTCCCCCGGACTCCCTCCTAAGGATTGATGTCCTTCCTTGCTGGGGACCCCAGAGTTGAATGCAGCGCTCCAGGTGTGTATCACCAGAGCAGTGTAGAGGAGCAGAATGATTTTGAATATTGTATGACTAACATCACTCACGAAGTTATTCCTGATGGATTGGAAAGTGATAACTTTCGGAAGCCTTAAAACCAAAGCTAAATAAATAGAGTTACTTTTACTTCTTAAAACCAGCCAGTGTTTTCTTATGCTTTCTAGTTAATTAAAAAGACTGATTAATCATAAGGAAGGAATTCCTGTTCTTCTGACTATTAACAGTTCCAATTTTCTAATAAAATATTGAAATAAGAAAATACTTTTCTTGCTTCTCTTTGCTTTCAACACCTTTTCATTGACATAAAAGGAAGCTGTCCCTGTTCCAAGTGCCAGATAGTGCAAAAGGACCAAGGTCCAGTTTCTTTACCAGAATATCTATTCTGTTGAAGTTCCGAGAGGAATTGTAAGGAAAACTGAGCTTACAGATTTGTAAGAAAGAAAAGCTTCTTCAAGGAAGCAAGAAAAATTGTACTTCACATTGGCTAAAGATTTCAATGCCATGTGTGGGTTCAGTAATTTCACAGAAATTTTTGAAAGAGGGGGATTCCTGGATCTGAATTATGGCCCCCTGGAATTACTGAACATATCACTACAGTTTAAAACAGTGTATCCTTAGGAACTTTCCTAAGGACACACTTTAAAGACAACCTTTAACCTTCATCAGTGCAGGCCTTATGCATTTCTATCGCAGGTTTTCCATCTTTAATGAAGTTGAACATTTTCAATATTGGGAAAACTGACCTGTGAAACACTGTGAATTATACAGTGTTTGAAGCATTACAGAATGGTTATTTTAGTAAAAAGGAGGAGGATGTTGAGGTAATCATCAGTTCAGCTCTATTAAGCTTCTATTTTCATGCACCTTAGCTTACCAAAGGCTTTGTTGCTAAAAATACAGCTAATGCCAATCACCATGGTTTCACGAAAAGAGGTCTTTTCAAACAAGTGTGTTACCCTTTTTTAAACAAAGTGATAGGTCCACTTAATAAAGGCTGCTAGGATCATACTGCATGATGCACTTCAATTCTTTATCACATGGTATTTTGATTCGAGACCTTGCATTGTAAGGAATGAAGTAACTACATATCAAATAGAAAAATTACTCTGAGACACCTTATAAAGTACATGGCTAGACATTCTCTGGTGGGACATATTTCTAGCAGACCTTCCTTGGTTTAATTCTGTTAAAATCTGTATCAACAGTCTTATCAGGCCACAAAAATAAAACAAAGGCTAGAACACAAATCTCACAAATTAGAAAATTCAATGTATTAAAGAGGAAACTCAATTTTTAAATGTTATTATCAATGTATTAAAGAGGAAACTGAGATATGACTTGACTGATAGTTATATATACTCACAGTTAGAAGAAAAAGTAGAGAGAAGCTTTTTAACCTTGAAGGAAACCAATGAAAGTCAGTGAATGAATACAGAAGTTAGATTCAGTGAATGAATACAGGAGTTAGATTCAGCATTGGAAGAAAATACTCTGGGGTAATTAAAGATTAGAACATCTACTATGAGAAAATCTGCAAGTCCTCTTGCATAAGGGGTGTGACAAGATGATTGCAGTGGCACATTATGGCCTTGAATCTACACAAGTGTAGATTTTATGATGAAATGCAACATAAAAATTGGTATTTTCAGAATATATTACATGTGGCATATTATTTATTGTATATAAATCTACAATGAATTTCTTAATAGCAAGAGTTATTTGAGATTAAAGAGAGACAGTTACATAATGTCCTAGGGTTGACTACACATACCAAATGTCCTATCTGTAATACTTACAAATATTTCTTAAACATTCTCCTTCACTTCCTTTTAGGTGCTCTGTACCAGTAATGCCAATATCGCTATGCTTCAGGTTACATAATGTTTTCTGACTTTATTTCTGAGATTATGTAGCTTTGCTACATGATATGGCTTGTATTTTAATGGCTGTCAAAGACTGGGACATACCACAGAACTTCGATCCTTTCCTCAACAGGATGTGGGATGCCTGATGCAAACCATCGATATAGCCTTGCCTGCCACTACTACAAGTGGCACTTTTAGGCTGCTGCCTTCAAAGTATGGATAGAATCGGCCTAGTCACTCCATTCTGCCTTACTCTTTCTCAAGGGGATTTGTTTCCCAGTTGTCTCCTGGCAGGTATGTGCAGGTCTTAGATTGAGTCCCATGTGAGGGAGACACTCCCTCAGACTTCCCTGAAACTCTCCTCAGATCACATTATGTGGACAAGCTATTTTTAATTTGTGGCCTTTCCATTAACTAGCATTGATTCCATAGGAGAATCTATCATTTGAGCAGGTCATCTTCTGATCACACACACATTTTTGTCTTTTTTCTGATCCTCTCCAGAATTAAGACACCTCTCCTGTGTATGTCCTTTGAACTCCCTTGAATTTTGACTGGCTTGGATCTGAGCTGACTTAATGGGTTTCATCTGACAGAATTTCTTTGGGTTTTCATTTGTTTTTGAAAACTTATGAGGTTTCTGATACATTTAGAATACACAACAGAAAGCACATGGCATTTCCAAAACTGGTGGACACCCCTATGTAAGTTTCTCTGCTGTATACATACCGCATGTACACACAATGATATAGGATGCATTCTTGCTCAGTGCTGTGCAGCCTCTACACTTTCAAGGATTTCTTGCCTTTTTTGTCAAAAGCGAAAAGCAAAAAACACTGCAGAATAAAACTTTTTTTAATAGCTGTAGTTCCACTTACAAGGAAAGACAAAATAATTCCCTAAAAAATATCTCTAGAAAAAAATTAAAAACAAAACAGAAGAAACAGTACCTCTTCAGTTTATAAATTTACAAATGAAAACACAGACGTACTTGGATTCTCTGGAGAGTGGTAATTGTCAGTAGAAATTTTGTATCACGATTTTTAACTTGGGACTTTTTATGAAGATACTGCTCTGCACTTTGCTGGTAATTTCTTACCTACTTACATTGCACAGAATATGCAAAAACATAGGGACAAACTGCTGTTTCAGTAAATATAATGTGTATGAAAAGGATGTTTCTGCAACCGTCATATTTGAAGGATTCCTTTGGAGGCTGCCAGAGAAGGATCTGGAACTGGGAAACTTTCTGTACGAGCAATGGAGCTGGTATGTCAGATTCATGAGCTTTGCAGAAAAGACAGTAGTGCAAAGAGATGTTCATTTGGATCTGAATTTACAATTACAAAAAAACATTAAGATAGCTTGTTTTTTGTAAAGAAATGTTTTCACAGCGGCAGTGTGACTTTTTTTGAAGATGGTAACTCTTTCTTTAGGGATAAAAACATTAATTGTTTATGTATTTCCTGTTTCCTCAGTGTTTCCTAACTACTGCAAAAGCAGTTTTTCTTCTCATCTATTCTAAACCCATACCCTGCATCGACACACATTGCAATGTGTTGCCGCTTTTACAAAAGTGCAAGATTTGCAGAGGTTGGCAGGAAGCATTATATTTGGAGGAGTAGAGCATAGCTCTGCCATATAGATCAGAAAACAATCTGCCCTTCTCCACATCCTCCCTGAGCTGCTGCAAGTCTGACTCCCTTGCGCTAGGTTTTGTGAGTGGACTCTTGGACAAACACCGTAGGCACCTCCATACGACTGCAGGAGGCCAAAATCATCGTTCATCACAGAGGAGTTGAGTGGAGCCAGAACTAGGAGGATGTAGGCAGGGAATGAACATCAGGCAGCAGCACTTCCTGACTGGCAATTCCAACCTGTGCAATGCAGTTCTTGTCCAAGAGCTGATGCGGCTTAGGGTGTGAAACCATGAGACTACAGAAAGAAGGTTCGGTGGTGAGCTGGAAACACGCATGAAAACCACGTAAACACCTATGATTTAACTTTAAAACATTTTTCAAGACAAATTATGTTTCCTACAGAACTAATTTTTTTTAATACAAATGAGATTAGAGTACTATTGGAATATCATATGCAAATATTTTATTAACTTGGAAGCTTTTCAGGGTAGTTCTCCTGCATGTAATATTGCAGTTCAACTCCATGTTTAGTGCTCTCAGAGTGTTTGATTATGCAAGAGGGCAGGCATTTTCTCATCCTGATTCTTTTTAATAGGAGTTAAGAGTACTTAGAACTTTCTACAACCAAGTGATTTAGTGACACTCAAGATCTCCTAATATTGGTTTACTCTACATGGCATTCATTCTTATAGCCATAGAGCTGAGTATTCTAAAATCCACTGATTCTCTTCCCAGTGTTTACTAGATATGGCAGGGAGATAAACCTCATAGAGAGAAAATATCTTTTTAGATAAAAATTGTAATAACACAGAAAGAAACAGATAAAAATTCCCTTAATAGATGTAGGTAAATTAAAAGAAAGTCATCAAACCATAGAGGACATGGTGCAATTAAGTATGATCTGTTGTAATAAGAGAAGTAACACATTTTTAGATGAAACCTTAATCTTGATAAAGTTCATTATAATCTATAGGTACTTACAACTAGAATTGAAGTCAGTGACCCAGAAACCTCCTTGTCTGAAATCTTTTCAGTCCCACAGAAATTTCTAAAATGTTCTCAAGAGAAAAGTAGTCTTATTGTGTTTTATGTGATGCTGCTTATGTCAATGAAGAACAATCAATTTTCATTGCAAGAAAATTTTGAATAATTGCATCTTTATTCAAATCTGTATTCCATGTCTTTTGTTCCTTCTGGTTTGTGCAGTCTGCAAAAATTCAGCCACAAATACTTGCGATGTTTCAGCTCATGTTTAAAAGCATATGAAATGTGAAGATCGTAATTTCCTTGTCTTTGTATGATTAGATTTTTTCTAGTTTTTTTTTACTTAATATGGCATATGACAAACAAATAATATTAATTTTATATATTTAAATCAGTTATTCAAAGCAAACTTCATTTTCATTAAATAAAATGAAAGCAGTGAATATTTCATTGCCTGACAATCGTAAATGAAGCATTTTGCTATGAATTTCTGTTACTAAATACTGAAAGTCTAATTAATTGCAGCTTAAGCTAAATGACCTCCTTATGTTGAGTAATTTGGCTTTAGGTGTACTAAAGCAACTGTTTCTTTGGGTTTTTACTGTGCTACTTATCTTTCTGCTTTTTATGTTTTGTTTCAGAAGGAATGTGATAGTGAAAAAAATGCATAACATTAAAAAAAAAATCTGTAGCAAATAAAGCCCAAGTGTAGGCTGTAGTTGCAGGGCAAAACCTAAAATAGATGCCAGCAGTGTGAGAAAAGGGTTTTTATCCATCTACCAGTAACATTCTGGCTGAAGTCTTCCCTTAGGCTGTGTAGGAGTCTTGAATCTCAGTTTTCAGTGTACAGATGCACAGTCTTTATTAGCAACTGTTCTCATTAGATCTAGTCTATTGTTTAAACAGTCAAACAGTCATGGATTTGGAAAATGCCAGGCATTGTGGTAAGATGTGCAAATTTTTCTTTTGAAATGGACATAGCAGGTATTTACTCCTGTGTCGCAAATATGAAACATGAATATTTTAAAACTACTGGCTGTTTTGGGATAGAGTACTTTGTTTTTTCCCACAAAAATTTAAAGAAAAAATATTACTTCGTAGTTAGCATAGAATGAATATCAATTCAGAATATCTTGAAATATGAGCTGTAGAGGTCTAAATGTTTGAATGAAACAGTATCTCCAATGGAACTGCTCTGCAAAGTATCCAAAATAATTTTTCAGAATTTCAGGTAGTGTAATCTTGGTTTGTAAATACATAAACCACAAATTTAAAATAGGAGCAAGTCTAAAACTCCATTCAATTGCTTGTCCATTTCCATGGTGGAAAATTTCTCTTTAGAAAACTGACTGCAAAAGATCAAAGATAAATAAGAATAATGACAGGCATCAGGACACTTAACAATATTTTACATATGTACATTTTCTCAGGCCATCTTAAATTTTTCTTTAAAAAGCTGCACTGATTAACAGGGAGATGACAGAAGAAGTTACTGATGGACAAAAAAGATTGACTGTAAGATCTTATATTTAAAAATAAAATTGTTCATGATGCTTAAGAATGAAAACAAAACAACTTAAGGTTCCTAGGAAATTGGAAAACTGATAAAAGTAAGTAAAGTATTATTAAACTACTGAGAATGTAAAGGAAATAGTTTTGAGGATAATATTTCTAAATTAAATTATAAAATTAGACGAATATTTGAAGCAGAACACAATCATCACTAAAGCAGAAAATAAAAATATTAACTATGAATAATCTATGTTTTTAACTATTTCAAATATACTAATTTAATATATGCACAGTGAGAAATCCATCATTGTAATTGAAAATTATTTTTTTCTGGATAAGTTGTTACAGGGAGTTCTCCTATCATAAAGAACAGCAATGTCTGAGGTTCCCTTGCACAGGTGGATTCTCATATACAGCAACCCTACAAGTACTTGTACAAGCACGAAACTGATTATGTGGTCTTCTCATGCTTGCTTTGCAATAGCTGGTGTGCAGTCATGGATCTTTGCTTTAATATCTGTATTTCCTGATAATACCTAAAATTGAAAATTTGTAAGAAGTAAATATGTACCTTCAATATTTTACAAAATAATTTGTATTCAAAAATTTAAATTCACTGGATCAAACAAAACAGTCTTTGAGGGTCCTCAAGCTGCTTGAAACTACTGTAGAAAGAAGGAAATGCGCACGTGGGGAGACATACACATGACTGTTTTGTAGTACAGAACCTTTTTTGAGGAAAGCATTTTACTTCCCAGGATTACCAACTTAGGATATTACTTTCGATTAAGACAGAAAAGAATAATTTTTGAATCCACTGTTTTTCCTGATAAAGGAGCCCATTTCTTTTGCCAAGGGCTTACAGGCACTCAGCATAAGTTGCAGGACTCGGCGATCTTGCAGGAAGATTTGGCTCCATGACTCAGCTCCTACCTCTAGTTATTGCCCCATAGGAAAGAGGCCTGAAGCTCTCTTTGGATGACTAACAGTCAGTAATCCTTCCAGCATGGTACCACCACAGACACTGACAGCCTAAAAGACTGAAATGGGACTTTATTGAGACATAAACTTGAAGCATTACAAAAACATATCTTTCCTGACAGCTTGGTTACTGATTCGTGACAAGGAACTTCTACTGAATAAATTTGTTGATTTTAACTCATAGAATTCCATACTTCTGGCTTAATAAAGGGATTATGCTTTTTCTTGTTGTCTGGGATGTTGACAGCTGCTCATTTACTTTCAATCATGATAGCAATGAGAAAAATCTAAAATTCTTTCTATCATTTCTTTTGGGAAAGACTGTAGCTTTAATGCACTGTTCCTTTATTTATGATTCAGTGAAGAGAATGCAAAAATAGGAGTACATGAATTTTAAAACACTATTTGAAAGAATAGTGGACAAATAAAATATTGAAATTTATACAGTCATTTGGCTAACAGTAGGTTTTTGGTTTTTTTAAATGGTGTTCTTCGATCCCCGAAACAAAGCTTACTTAAAATATATGAGTCAAAAGAAACATATTTGTGCTTGTGCATAGCAATAAAACACATGGTAGAAGTTTGACCATAATGTTTATTATTACTACAACTTTTAAGTGTGGCTCTATCAACCTTGGCCTCAGAACTGAACTGAAATACTTTTGATTTATCTCTAACTGTAATGATAACCAATAAACCCAAGCGTAGCTGCACATTTTATATGATTTTCATTTCTTTTCCTTACCTTTCATATCTTCCACTTTTTCAAATTAGAGCATCAGCTATTTTTCCATCTGCCTTCTACCTCTCTTATTCACATATTGTTGAGCAGGTTTAACTTAAAATGAATAAAGGAGTGTATCTTCCCAGAATTTCGACTCCATTTTGTAACTTACAATCACCTGCCGTTATCTTTTGTGACTTGTGACCATCTTTTTTTTTTGTCTTGTGCAGCTACTTGGTGATTTAGTTGCAGCTCTATGTTAACGGTGAAAACCTGCTTGTTCAGAATGGCATTTCTCCACTAGGCTGCAAGGGCTGTATGGGAAAGAGAAACATGAGTCTCCTGCGCTTTGGCACATGTGTTTCGTGTTAGCTGGCACAGGAAAAACGTTCTGAAGTGATCCAACATGGCCAGAGTAATTTTGTGTTAGATTTGCCTGTGGCTTTAGCTGACATCATCTCTAGTATCACTTTGCTCTTCTGATTTTACAGAGAGAAATTCTTGCCCAGATTCCTGCAACTGCTTTAAATTTTTCTCCCATGGTGTACTCTTCAGAAGTTGAAGAAATAATCAGTTGTGGGTAAGAGCATAATCTACTGCAAGTAGCAGCAAATTGTTCTCTTCCGATCTAGACCATAAGTGAAATAGGAAATTCTTGTTCTTGTGTAATCTGCCCTCTGTCTGCCTCAAAGCAGGTACTGAATTACTTTTTGTAGAAGCTTGACTCATCCTCATGTGCCCTCCATGGACCTGCTCCCATAGGCAGACGTGACAAATGCAGCACTTCAGGCTTCTGAAGTTTCTGTCTGATCCCATATAAACAATTTAGCTAACTGTCATACACAGCTTATCTTTGGTTTAGCATGTGAGAAACCTTTTTTGACTGTCATGTTTGGAGACCTGGCAAAAACTAGAGCAAGAGCTGTTCCTTCTAGTTGCACTCATAAAACTGGTCAGTGCATTTCTGTATTTCCTGGAGCTTTCTGTCAAAGCTCTAAAGCTGTTCATGGTGATGGATTGTGCCTCCTGTTCCTCGGATCTCTCTGTGTAAAGTCATGCTCTACACTACTAACCCCAAATGACATTGCCAAGTAGTCTTGGCTTCACCCCATACCACTGAATTCTTCATAGCATTTGATTTGGTTGCTCGGTATACTCAGCAATGGCTTTCTGGCAGTGAGCTTTAAGGCTTGTTTTCAGCCTGCCTGTGCCTGAAGGCAAGGCTGGGAGTGTTATTTCAAGGATATACGCATTAACCATTCCCTTTGTGGATGCATTTCCCTCCTGCACATGTACAAGTTCTGTGGCAAGTGTGAGGACCCCCAGGCTTTGTGCTAATGCAGTTTGTAGCACTAATAGAGAGCACTATTCAATGTAATTCTGGCTCCATTGCAATCTTGTCATAATTAAGGACCTGGCTCCTAAGCTGTAATTTTTTCATTCTCTAAGAAATTAATGTTTTGTTCTGACTTTTCCTCTCTGCATAATTCTTTCCTAACTATCAAAAATCTTTTCTCCCTGTGATGGAAGGCTGTTGCAGCTTGGGCTAATGATATTAAAAATGGTTTCTGCTAAGTTAAAAATACCATTAAAGAAAAAAACCCAAAAAACCTGTCTGTTTTTTTGTTGTCCTTATTCAGTTTTGTTGAATTATTTCAAGGGTATGGCATGGAGATTCAAACATATGATGGCTACTAAAAGATGTGTCAGAGACTGGCGAGGGGCAGGATGGTCCTCTGTTACAGACATGCAAAAACACAATCAATTTATTTATTGGAAAAGTCAAATAATACATTCTTAACATTGACAATGCTTCCAATGCTTTGATGTCCTTGAGTTGGTAGGTTTTGAGAATCCTTCATGGATTTTCTTACCACTGTTGAAGTACCAGCCTCATGTGGTAGGCGCAACAGCCAGACAGCTATAAATGCATTAATGACAATTTTGAAGCCTGTCCTTAACCTCAGTTTTTCTTGTTCATGTCTATTTCTTTGAATAACACGTTATGCATGTATTTCTATCTGTTATACTTTCCCAACAAAGAAAATATTTTTATTAACTTGACTGAACACAAAATTATCTTCAAAAACTCCTTTGTTAAAATGTAATTAGTTTCTTAAAGACTATTGTATATTTTGTGCGTATCTATAAAAGATTAAAGACTTCATGAGTTCATTAAATTGAGGACCTATCTGATCAGCTTTCATCATGTAAGAGTTGCTGCTTGGTTTGATTTATATCACGGAAGTCTCAATATTAAGTTTTCACAATGTGAGAGAACACTGACAAACTTAATTCCAATAGCCTGTGTCAGCCTTGTATTATGATAATTAGGCACCTCTGGAAGACAGAGGAACACAAGTACAGCTTTGCTCTTAATTCTGCTACCAAATTTTGTGCTGCCTTTTGATAATCTGGTTTTAATACTTGCTTTAAGGCTTTTTATTCCAACTTTATTAGTTTTCTGCTTATTCTCTGCTTCATCACTGAGAGCAAGGCTCTAACATTTCCTCTTGGTATATGCAATATATAGTGGTGACAATGTTGTTTCTAAAGTAAAGGCTAGGATTGCAGGTGACATTGATTCAACATGTCAGCCCTTCTTTTTTCTTTTCCTGCAAGTTTCACCAGGAATGGTATGGACCCTTTGGGTTTTCAGTTTTCTGAGACAGGACATCACTACCTCTACACAAAATGCATGGTTGCTTTCAATATAGTAATTTACACACGCAAATCCACCTCCTCGTATTCCCAGGGGTCTCATATTAAAGTTTCTCTTCTTAGATAAATAAATTTGTCTTTTCCCTCTCTTTTCTGAATTCTCTTTAGCTCAAGTTCTTTGTATAAGGGAAGGAACGGGCTCAAATTGCAGCTTGGATTAGAATGAGAATTGGTTTATGGCTGTCTCTTGTGACATGTACCTGCTGGCAGGAGAACTGATGCCTCTGTACCCTTCCTCCAAAGAATACAGAAGATGATGGCCCTTGCCTGCGCCCATCTCTTCACAAGGCCAAAGATATATGCAGTTATTCAAAAAGCATGAAAGATTTAAGACAAGCAAAAGGCAGTTGCTGCCCCAAAATTTCTGTACACCCTGAGAACCATCTTAAGTTGCTCAGTCTCACATCTGCCACACTGTTACTTTTTCAAGAGGGCTTTGGTTAATTTTTTATAGCAAAATGACACCAAATATAGAAAAATACTGTGTTTTCCTTGTGAGACAATAACATATATTTAGCACAGCATCTCTGTCTATCTCCATCTTCATTTTGAAAGAAGTGAACAACCCTTCCCCCTGGCTCCTGGATGTCAGGATGGAATCAGCTCTCAGAAACCACCCGTTCTTTCTCCTTGAAACCTGCCCGGGGAAAGAGTAGTAGCTGGTATCAAAATGTATTTTCACTGCTTCTTTGAGCAGCATTTTTGTAGCTGGAGATGTCTGTGTTGTACGTGCGCAGCAGCAGATATTTATTAAGAGTACTGTAGTGTTTTAAATACCTCACCTCCTTTTCAGGGCGCCGGCACTGGTTGTCATGGAAACAGAGCTGAGAACCAGAAACTGGCAGCTGAAATTTCCTCATCTGCCAGTGGCTGTGTCCATGGCTAGTCCTGCTTCCATGGAAACACAAGTCAGAGCAGCAAAGGCAAGGTAGTAGTTTCCAAAAGCTGCCTTGAAAATAACCCTGAGCTTAGTGCTGTTTTGTTTGTGATCATCTGCCCATCAACCCTGTTTTAGCAGAAGTCTTGAAGTCTGCAATATTTACAGGTTTAACAGGCAAAAGGAAAACAAGGCATTAAAAAGTAAAGGTATCTGTCTTCTTTGATTTCCTTTACTTGCATAATAAGTTTTTGGGAGACAGACAGGTTAACAAACCTTGGCCTGCGTAGTCACATTAGCAACTGACCGTCAGAATTACCTTTGATTAATTAGGTGCCCTTTCTTATAATTATTGTTTATAGTGAACATATTGGAAGCTAAGGCATGGTTTAGCTGGTTAACTGGGTTTCATTAGTTCCCTATCGGTACTGAACCATTACATCTGACAAAAATTAAAATCAGATTCAGGTAACTATTTTAGTTTTCAAAACAACTATCTCCAAAAAACTCCAGATAATTTTCAATGTATTTCAAATCCTTTTTCCCTTGCAAAAATAAGAATCTATCCTTTTTACAAATTTCTAGGCTTTTCACCTGGCTCTAGCTCTTCTGCTTTGCAGTAGACTTGATATACTTAGAAGTCAAGAGGCTAATACTGGCTTTCTGAGAAAAGATGCTCTGTTTTGAAAAGGTTGAATAGGTTGCCCCATGTTTAGTCCAAATGCCTGTTACCCTGTTGGCCTTCTTTCCCAGGTTTAATGTTTAGTTACAGACAGATGAGGGGCCATTTTTTATCTTTCATTTTTCCAGCAGATCTTCTGTTTGTTTTGATTCTTGATGGCTGGAGAAAGAGTAGCAGAAGGTTAGATTATACTTGAATGGAGTGACATTGTCTGCATTTCTTTGAGGACACTAATAACTTGTAAGATATAACATGCTCCAGAATT
The DNA here is from genome assembly GCA_013397895.1 of Origma solitaria. Classification (NCBI taxonomy): domain Eukaryota; kingdom Metazoa; phylum Chordata; class Aves; order Passeriformes; family Acanthizidae; genus Origma; species Origma solitaria. Next base: position 58,837 of record VZRL01003024.1, read on the forward strand.
CAGGTGATGTATTGGATTAATTTGCCATTGATCCTGAAGAAATTTGTGTCTCAGTAGTTCTTGTGGGAAAAAAAAGAATGTAAAAAGATAATCTTTGTTTAAAAAATTCCAGTTTAGATAGTGGAATAAGTAGCTGTGCATCAGAGCTTAAGATTTTTTAATATTATCCATACTTTGCATGGTAGGAAAGTCATCCCATCCTGAAATCTGCACGTCAAATAATTAACAAAAAACTCAGTTTGAAATGTCCAGTCTTTTTATTCTAAGCCTTTCTGTGAAAAGTCACTACCTAAAACTTCTTAGAGGGATATGTTCTACTGATTCAGTCTTTGACTCAATACCTGTCTCCATATCTTGTAGGTCTCAGATGAATTCCTGAATATTTTGAAGCAGAGAATATAGGAAACTCTTTGTCTGTGGACTCCTCTGGGGCTTCCTGACCCACCAGAGAAGAGCAGAGCATAGTTCTGCTTTGGGTTTAGAGTTGGTCAGGATGACCTCAAATACACAGGCAATCAGATGGGTGTTAACTGTATGTTCACTATGTTCTCTGCTTTTCCACCACTGATCAATTTCCTTCCTCTTTTTTCTTTTTAGCTGAGACAGATATTAGAACTATTCTGAAACTCTGAAAATGTAGCTGTGGCCCCATAGGCTGTAAACAAACTCCATTTCATAAAAAAGACAATTTTTTTTTTTCCTATTTGATATGCTTCTTGTTTCACATCAGGAATTTTATTTCATCTGGTCATTAAAATTACTGAGAGCTGCCATTTGTATCTCCATTCTTCTATTTTTTTCCAGAAGACTTGTACTATATTTTTATTTTATCTATTAAATTCTTGAAAGAAGTGTAAAAAATGTGCCAGTGCACTAAACAGGTAAATATCATCCAGAACATGAAATGTTTGTGCTGCTTAGAATGACTCTTACAATATTAACAATATTGTCTTTATAACATACTAGATTCAGAACGGATATGTTATTTTCATTACAATATCTACCAGTCTTTGGCATTTTTCCCTAAACTTACTTTACTCATTATTTAAAAATTCCCTTATTTCTATTTCTATTAGTGCAAATTTTTTTATCTTTTTTTTTTTTTTTTTTTAATAATTCTTACCTTTTCTTTCAGGATACTTAAACCATATCTGCTTAAGCTTTTAACCTCTTTTCATAACCAAACAAATGTAATTGCAGGTAATATCTCATTCTTTGTGTGTCTTCAGTAGCTTTTTAACTCACTACACTGTAGAATATGAGATTTTTACGGGGGTAATATAAATCTATATCAAACTTAAGTAGGAGATCTGCAACGAAACTGTGTATCTGTCTACTTTTCTGTTTTTCCTCTCCTTGTACTTCCCTAAAATTCAGTTAGTCTTTTTCCATTGTTTGTCACATGCTGTGATCCTTCTCAGGCACCTGAGGGATCCCTTTCATGTTGAAAGTTATATATATGACACTCATGAAAACCAGATTCCTTGGATAAAGTCCCTGAGTTTTGTGCCACCACATTAACATGTAGACTAATTCTCCAATGACTTAATTTTTAAGTGTGCATTTGAACTCTTCTCCCAGGCATCCAACAACAGGACGAGAGGTTCATGTTGGACATCAGGAAGAGTTTCTTCATGGAAAGGGTTGTTAGGCCCTAAAATGGGCTCCCCAGGGAGGACGTGGAATCACCATCCCTTCAAGGTGTTCAAGAAATGACTGAATGTGGCACTTGGTGATATGGTCTAATTGACAAGGTGGTGATTGGTCAAAAGTTGGGCTCAATCTTAGAGGTCTTTTCCAACCTAAATAATTCTGTGATTCTGTATTGAGGAGACACTAAACACAGTTGGAAAATACATCAGAACTATGTGCTCGCAGGATACCTGGTGCTTGCTCAAACTGAAAAGGAGATTGCTCAAGGATTTCAGATGAACCATGACTGAGAAACTAAAGGCTGCGTGTGTATTGAGATTATCAGAAACAGGTACTTTTCCTAGAATGAGGTGTTGGAGTTCCTGGAAAGTGCTGAGTTAAATATTAGGTTGTTGCATTGTAATGAAAATTAGATACTGCACAGGACACGTCTTAATAAAAAGTATTAGGTTGAAAATGAGAACAGACAACATCAACCTGTTTCCCTCTTTTGTGTGGTTTTCCTTATATTGCTTCTTTTTCTCTAAGCTGTGATTTCTTAGAAACTCCTTCCAAACTCATCATTTTATGAGATGCCTAGAACATAAGTCATAGAATCATAGAATCATAGAATCATAGAATCATAGAATCATAGAATCATGGAATCATAGAATCATAGAGTCATAGTCCTTTCCATAAGTCCTCTTCTGTGCTCAGGCACCAAATGGGGCTGGTGTATTGAAATTTCTCCACCAGAAAGCTTTCAAATACAGTGATACTTGAGGTCACTGTTGTCTTTCTTTGAGGAAGACATAGAATCAGGTCCTCATATAGATGACTCATTTCTTGAAGCATCTGGGAAACAGATAAGGAAATTGCAGCTCAACCTCTCTTTCATCTTTTATCAAGAATGAGTAAATCAGTGTGTTTCTTAATAGTCTGAGAAAGTTCCTGTCTCACAGACAATCTTGGAATAGAGTATAAACACAATGATAGATGTGAAAGGATTTGAGAGAAAGGCAGTTTGGTTAACAATGCATTTACCAGCTTAAATCTACCTTATGTTGGTTACCTTAGGAAAAGTACCTGTGTGCATGTCAAAGATTGGTGACATGATCAGTCTCTCTGCCTAACAGAGGCTTAGATTTTTGATAGATTCCCAATCATATAGAAGTCCTTTAAATACTGTCATGGTTAATCCAAAGTACTTTTAGATTTAAAGAAAGAAATGGGGAATACTCTCCCTTATAGGAAACTGATGACACACTCGATTCCAATTTCATAAAAATAGTAGTGGTTTTTCCCTTATGGATACATACAGTGTCTCAGCTGTGTGTTCTTGGCATTTTTCATCTGTGTTTTTCATTTTATTGAAATGAAGATGCAGCTTTCTTAAGCTGAGAAACTAATGGTCCTGATAGAATCTGGTTCAACATTTCAATACAATTGTTACTGGGCAAGTTTGTTGAAAACTTCTTTTGAAAGAAAAATACTATCATATCACTTTGAAATTTTCAATGTGAATATGGTAATAAGTAATCGAGCCATCTGCATGTATTGGAAGCTTCTTTCCAAATCTCCCAGTAGAAATGTTGTTCTCTGTTCAGACTTTAATATTGCTGATTTTTCAGACTGCACATCTTTGCAGTTGAAGATACTTCTTCCAAACCCAAAATCACCAATGGAATTTTTTGCCTTTTGTTACTTAATTATGTTGAAATTAATATAGAGAAACTGCATATTGCATGAATGATATTAACAATCAGAGTAGGATGCTATTAGGGAAGTTTCTCAGTGCTATTTATCCTGCTCCAAGCCATCTGGAGGCATCTGAATGTGTCATTGGAATAATTAAGCAATATCAAGAACAAAATGGTTTTAAATGAATTTTAATGACAAAAATAATTAGGGGACCATTCCCATAACACACAACAGTCGTTGTACGTTACTAATGTGTCACAAGTGACAACTTTTACAGGAGAAATGGTATATTTTGCAAATTCGTCTCTCAGAAATATCTTTCTGGATTTTTATAATTGTTTTTGATTCTAGAAAATGTGGGGGTCTTTCATGATTAGTGTGTCTGAAGTGCCTGACAGATTTTCTTTCAACAGTAGCTCTTTCATATTTTTAAAATAGAAAGGATAAACCTCATTCTCTTACACTGGAGGATGGAGCGGTCTCAGTATTTCTTTAATGAATTTTGACATTTAGTAAAATAAGCTGAAAAATCATAGAACATTTTGTATTGGAAGGGGCGTTTAAAGGTCATCTACTCCAACCTCCCTACAATAAGCAGGAACATCTTCAACTAGATCCGATGTCTGAGAGCACTGCTCAACCTTGGAACACTTCCAGGGAGGGAAAGTATTCCACCACCTCTCTGGGCAGCCTGGTCCAGTGTGTCCCTATCCTCCCTGCAAAAACTTCTTTCATATATCTTACCTAACTCAGACCTCTTTAGTTAAAAACCAGGTTCTGCTAAAAAGTCCCGCTCCTGTTTTTTTATAATCCTTGTTAGGCTACTGAAAAGCCACACTAAGGTCTCCCAGAAGCCTTCTCTTCCCCAGGCTGCTCAGCCTCAGCTCCCTCAGCTTATCCTCATAGGAGAGGTGCTCTGTCCCTCCGAGCATCTTCAGGGCCCTTCCCTGTATCACTCCAACAGGTCCACATCTTTCCTTTCCAAAGTCATCTGCCTTTTCAACAGGAATAATTGGTCCTTTCTGGCATGTTTTCCTTTACATTTACACTTACATTACAATTATACCTCTATTATGGGTTCTTCTAAACCACTCCGGGTGCCAGCTAGTTGAAAAAAATGCTTTCAAAGATGAAGTATGGATGCAGTATGCTTTCACCAGTCAGCAGTAACCAAGTAAGTGATAAATTGCAAAGCTGATGCTTTCTTCAGGAGGAAATTAATATGCATAATGAAAGCTGAGCAGTTAACCTTCATTAGCTGTGGACATACATATAAGTCTTGATGCTGGTTTAAGTATTTAAACATAACTGGTGCCTGTTAGATAAAAATAATATGTCCTGTATGTTTCCTTCTCCTTATGCTTACTCTTTGAACAGAAAAATCTCTATAGCGATGATTAGTTTTGCTGAGTGCTTTAAAATGTTGTAGCTGAACTAGGAATCATTTCGTCTTCCCTGGATGTGAGATCAAAGAGTATTTTGTGTGGAAAAGCCTGTCTATACATCTGATAGTAACTCTTAGTGCAGAGCATTATGCCGTCCGTCTGACTGGAACAACCTTGATTCTATACTCATAATAAAATCATAGCCCAAAGAACAATTCTCTCAGAAAGACTGTATATGATCATTATGTCTTAGGGATTATTAAAGACCCTTGCACTTAATGGGAATTTTACAAGTTTCTGCAAGTAGAAGAGTTGGTGTTGCCAGAGCCTCACCACAGCAATTGTTGTACTGACTCTTTGTCCCAGAACAAGCATTGCCACTGGAAATAGCAACCTAATATAAGGCAGCGGTGTCATGCTTAAAGCAGATTATCAGGAACATTGTTTCTTATTGTGTTTGAGCTTCTTTGTATTTACAAGTGGAAAGAACAAGCCTAAGAATACGTAAATATATTGCCATCTTGTATATTTGTTTCAATACCAAAAACTAGTAACACTGGGACATTACTGTAAAGCAAAGCAGAGCTGAACAGAACTGATCTATTTTAGCAAGAAATTCAAGCTCCTATGCAATTAGGCAATTACCTCAAACATGTTTTTCTTCCAATCATTGCATATGTGCTCTGTTTCTGTAAAATATATGTAACCTGTGTTTAGGTGATTTTAACAATTAAATTTTGAAAAACTGCATATGAGCAGATTGTGCAATGCATGAAAAGCTATTTTATATATTTGTTCATGACTTACTAATTATTTATTATAGTCTTACAAGGATTTAACAGAGAAAACATGTGCTCCCTAATTTTACTGTGTCTTGAGATCTATCTTGAAAACTACGTTTAAGATCAGCCTACTCATCTTTTTTACTCTAATAATGAACCACTTAAATAGACAGCTTCTGACCTTCTCTTACAATCTCAATAAATTATTTAGAAATGTATAATTGATATAAAGTTTGATCATCTTAAAATTATTCAGTTGACATAAAATTCAGTTTGTGTTAATGTTCAGTGATAATCTGCATTTCAGGAAAGTATGACTGTGTTAATTAATGATTTTATGTTTATTTAATAATGATCAACCTTTAAAACAAGTGGGTTTTTGAAATGTCATCTTCTATTCTTGCATCTCAGATCTACCTACCAAACGTATTTCTCCTTTTAAGTCACAAGACAAGCACAGCATATATCTATGCAAAAAATACACTATCCCTGAGGACAGCTGAAATTTGAAAAATGCTTGTCAAACAGGACTTTATGTCCTGGAAAGAAGAAATTAAAACAATTTTTTTCAACAGAAACTGAAATTTTTGTTTGTTTGTTTCATATATCAGACAACAAGGGCATAATAATTTACAATGCTGTTCTGTAATCTCATCACATTTAATATTTGAAGTCGTGAGACTGCTTATATGCTCATCAGAGAAGGCCAATATAAAATACAAAAAAATCCTTGCTTGCCACCCACCATGATTTTTTCTTCAAATGCCATTGCAATATCTCTGCTTTCATGAAATATGGATAATCTAGCAGTTATGTAGCAAATTAAATTTTCAAAGTTAAGCTATTTTATACAGCTAACTCCTCCAAAACACAATATTAAAAAGAACAGAAACTCCTTCCTTGAACTGAGTATCACAATAACAAGTCCTTAAATGGTGTGCAGTGCCCTCTGTTGTTACTGACATTTGGGAAAGGTGAGTCCAAATCATATTTGGATGCAGAAAAGGACCATGACAGTGATATGAGGAAAGGAGAAACTATTCTCCAGTTCCAAAGAAGAATTTTAAGATTACTATATGGAGAAAACGAATGTATTCTTGAATTTTTCAACCTGGTAGAGAGTCCAGGTAAAACAGAACATACAGAACAGCTGAACACTTTCTTGCACATGCTCAGAATCAGGTATGAGTTTAATGGGGCTGCCCCAAAGTGCAGGGCTGCTAGATCTGATACAGTGCTGTGAAAAGAAGACACACAGCTTCCAGGACTGATTTAGTTGATGTCCATGTTGCTTTCTGGAGACCTTGCTACCCACATATTCCATTTCAGGGTTTATTATACCCACAGCAGCCACAGGGGTACATATTGCCTAAAATCCAAGTTTGATTTACCTTGTGTAACACAGTTAAAGCCGGCATTTGCTCTAAAGAGATGAGGAAAACAAATGTTGCAGCATTTAAATTTTAATTTTTCTGTGAGGTTAGAAGGGTTCCAGGTAAGAAATAGAATCAGTTACTTCTGCCATATTTGATTTCTGGGCACTATGACACTTTTTTACTAAGAATACAGAAATCTAAATGGAAGAATTGCTATTTTAATGGCTAGCAATATTTTATGAAAAATTTAAAAAACCCCAACAAACAAGGAAAAAGAAGTACCGTACCATTTACAGATGTACTTGAATTTTTTTTTTTTTTTGTTTTAGAAAGCCCATGTACGGATTTACTACTCAGACATATCTTTGTTGACACGCAATTATTTCATTTAAAGGCAGAGATGGCCTCAGAGAATTATCAGAGCAGATATATTGGTGAGCAAGTAGCCATGATTCAGACTTTGCAAACCTGATGCTGCTTATGCAGTGTTCAGACTGGATAGGCTATGGTAAAATGAAAATGTGTTTAAACTGAGGAAAAGAGGGCAACTACCCTTTAATTTTACTGTACTAAGAAACTTGCATTGGTCATCTTGAGAGAATTCCATGTAGAAGATATATACCACCATAAAAATATTAATTTATTCCTCACAAAACCAAAAATATTGCTGTTCTTTTTCATTTTTCAAGTTATGAACTCTTTACAGCAATTCATACATACGGTTCAGGAGAGGGATTATTGTCCCATTGCTAGCCTTCGGGCATTTATTTTGACTACTAAAAATTGTAACTATTTTATTTACTTCTGTGCCTTTGATTGGATAAATCTCAAAAACAAGTACAATTTTCAGTAATGGAAAAATAACCTACTTTTTTTACTGAATCAAGATGTCCTTAATCAAATTTTCTATGAACATTCTTTCCAATCACCACTGTAAGATGCCTTTTGTAGGAAAACATAAGCTCATTTAAAAATGCTTATAGATGTCCTGCCAACCTACACCTGTTTAAAAAAACCCCAAACCAGTTGAATCTGAACCATTCAAATGCAGAATAGCCCATGTGACTTTACAGAAACAGACATCCTGGGAGTGGGATATATGCTATCATTTTTTGCTTAAAGAAGGCTTCTACCCATGAATGATCTATTCATAATTCCATGTAGTGGTCCTACAGCAATAACTGTTTCTTTTAGTGATTTTATTTTTTGTAGGGCTTATTCATGTGTTTTTGTTTGGTGAAAGCACAATGACACTGGAGCTATGAGACAAAGTATTCTCAGAGGATCTTTTAAACCAGATTCTAACAGAGGTATGACTAATACAGTGCCATCACCATCAGGGACTTCTGCAATATATATTTTCTGGGCAAGTGAAAAAAATACAAAAAGAGGAGAGAGAATGGGAGGAGAGCAATCTCATCCTACCAAAACTAGACAAAACAAAGCAAAAACCTGCTAGAAAATTTGGAAAAGCTGTAAGAACCTGTGAAACCCATAAGGAACTCATTCCCACTTAATTAGTCTGGTGAGCATTTGGGGCGGAGCTGCAGAAATTATCTAATTAAGCTCAAACAGAAAAGCATTCTGTAACTTACCATTGCATAACAATAGTTTACTCCTGTAAAAGACTTTGAGAAAGATTATTCTTTAGGATGTATTCCCAGAGATTCAGAGTTGCCTGGGAAACTAGCTGCCATGTGTGGTTCTCTTTTCTGAGCAAATGTTGAGTCACATGGATTTTCCATGTGTCAGGTTTTTTGCTGACTTTTTAAAAGCAGAGTGTATCTGTTCAGCACCACTGGATGCTACAGGCCTTTACAGTCAGCTTTGCATCTGTGGGACTTGCTCTCTTTCAATCTGTATTTGATGCTGCTTGCATAAATATTCAGAATTAAATCTTACATAAACAGTTAGGGCTACAGACTACAGAATTTTTCATTAGTGTTTTGATGATTGCTTTTTTATTCTCAATTGATTTGTTTTGCTATCTATGATAACTGTACCAATACCTCACAAAAATCTATGCAAGCACTGACTGCTAAGAGGCAAGAAACCCACAAATTCAGGAAGCTGCTGCTTGATATTGAAATGAAAAAAAACATTTTCAGACTACTCTTTTCTTGGCCTACTGGCCCTTTTAGGGCTGAGCACTGAATTTAATTTTGTGTATTAACCATATTTGAAAAACAACTACTTCTTCATAGAAAAATCCAAATTAAAGTTTCTACACATTTCTCTTAATTGATTTGCACACTTCCAGCTGTACTGTGACTTTTACAAGTGACGGCTTACCATTTAGTCAATATGGTGACAGACTAATAATCATGCCTTGTGCGGAAAAGTTTCACTAACTGAACAATTATCTTCTCCTCATGGTAAGCCTCTGTTCACTTTCCTTGCTAATGTAATGTATTCGTGGAAAATCTAAATTCTTAAATTTATTAAAGCTTAGAAATAAGTCAAAAAGTAAGCAATATCTTTGAGCACTAGTCCTGTCTTCAAAACGCGTGGGTGCCAGGCTGTAAACCTGGATGAAATTTCAGAACTGGACTGTAACATCTCAAAAAGAATGCTCATTATGTAAAAGAAGTATTTAGCTACAATGGCATTAATATTCTAGCATAAATGCAATGCACTATCAATGTTATTGCATCCTATTTGTGAACAATGAAATGAGTGGGAATGCTGAGATTACATTCTCGCCTTGTGTTATGTCACTGAAGTTTTAAGACACAAGTCATCAATGCACTTGGCTTTCTTACTCAGTTCAGGTTCACTGGGACTTATATGCATGCTGAAATACCTTCTTCACTTGCCTAAATATAATTTCCAAATGTATTGAAAATCAAGTTTAGATTTTAAGATCTTTGTCATGGTTATGAGCATTTGTAGAAATAGGACTTCACTATTGGCTAGCTATTGTTAGCTCCAGACACCAGGAACAGCTTTCCTGTGGCTGTCACTTAGATGCCTGATATACATACACAGAGACAGAGAGAGACTTTTCAAGCCAGATGAACAAATTCTTGGCAGCCAGAAAATCTTTTGATTCCATTGTTTCTTTCAGGTGATCTACGGTGATTACCTGACTCTAGGCAGCATATCTAACTTTGAATCCTCTAATCAGAATTATCATTAGCTAGAGTAGTATGGAAATGTAGTTGTTTAAGTTATTTTTTATTTTGGTGTTTTGGGTTTTTTTTAATTTAACAAGATTTTCACTTTTTTATGAGTTCTTCAGCATCTATTTTAAGATGGAGTGACTCATACTCTGGAGTTCCCATTTTCTCACCCGGAGAATATGGGTGTCAGTTCAGACTAAACACTTCCAGATTGCTGCAGATAGGTGACATGAGTTCAGCCTGTCATAATTCAATGCATGCAGCAAAATGGAACCATGAAACTATAGAACAGTGGGGTCTTACAAAGCTATCTGATGTTTCCTACCAAATGGTATTACAGTCAGGTACATAAACCATATCTAAAGTATGTCAATGCTTTCTTTTGACTTGAGAAACAAAATCCTGTGGTACTGTTACTCCAAGAGCTTCAAGTTGTGTCTAATCTTGCCACCATCTAAATAATCTCTTATGGCTCCATATTACATGTGTGAACATGTACCTGTAAATGGATGGCAGGTTAAGAACATAAATGACATTTTCCCTAGCTTCTGCATATTTCCAGCTCAGAGGATTTTCTGAGTCTGAAAGAGTGTGTTTCCCTAGTAACATTTACTGGATCTCCCATCAAAAGATCTGAATATATGAAAACCTTTTGCCTCCAAAATGACCCTGGTAAACCATCCCACAGGTCGGTCCCCCACAGTGTGAAACACCTCTTTCTTGTTCTGAGCCTGTCCTCTGTTGACTTCATTTGGTGGTCCTACTTCTTGTATAAGAAGAAATAGTGGTCAGTAAATCCCTTCACACAGCCTCTGCATCAGGCATGATTTTTATCTTTTCCTTGAAAGTAATTTCTTAGTCCTTCTAAGAAAATTATTCCATATCATGATTGTTGGCCCTCTGTGAACCTTTGCCAGCTTTTCTGCAATTTTTGAGGATACCATAACTGTGCACATTAACTTGGACTGTGCATGAACTGTAATTTCTTACAGTGGCATAATGACACTCTTTTTTATTTCTTTATTCATTTCCTCATTAAGTCAAATATATGATTCATTTTTCCACTCTTAGCAAGCACTGAGCTGTTTTTCTCATCTGCCACAAACACAAAGGCTTACTCCAATGGCAACAGACAGCACAGATCCTATCATTTTATGTGTGAAGCTAGGTTTGTTTTACCCCACATACAAAAAGAGCAAACTATTTTTTCAAATTTCATCTGCTATTTTATTAGTCAGTCATTTTATTCAGAACAGGCTGCCTTTCTTCACAGTCAGTCCTCGTACTTACTGCCTTTTGTAAAGATCCTACTGGAGAGATGCCTCTGCCTGAATTAAGGTGCAAATGAGACCATATGCCAAATCAATTATACAAATTTTATTTAACAGTAAATATGAGATAGAGATATAAAGAGAAGTAGAAAGGCGGTGGGGGAGAGAGAGAGATAAAGCAGAAGATAGTCACCACCCTTGGATCCAGTGGTGTCCCATTGGTCTTCACCCTGGCCTTCTTGGTAGTGATGGTTCAAATTCCTGAGGACATTCAAAACTCTTCAGTACGCATTCTTGCAAACAAATGAATGAATGCTCATTGTCTTATTCCATTGGTTAAATTACTCCCTTGCTTCTATTGCTAATTTGTCTGATGCTCAGTTTTTCTCTTCTTTTGAGTCTTTCTTATCTCAAGTTCCCTTCATAGTGGCTTAACTTACAGTCCAAGTTCCCAGTATCCACAAAGGCGTATTCAGGCAAGGGCCTTTAGTGGTCACAGATTCCATCTGTCTCATAACTTGGGGTGATCTTTGTTTCACCAGTGTTATACCCATGAGCAGTTGCTTCTTTACAGTTTGCCACAGCAGGAATTCTTGAGCGGATGCATCACCCAGGATGTGGTCCGACAGGCCTGGAGCCAGCTCCGTCCTGTCACTCCATTCCATGCTGATCTCATGACGAAGTCCTTCTGTGGTAACAGTGCTTGAGACAGGAAATTGTGCTAAGTCCTTACACCTTGACCGATGAATTCCTGTACTGTGTGCATATATGGTCGTGTCACTGCTCACTGCCTTTACCAGGCACAAGTCTCAGCCATTGTGGATAACCACTGAGAACTTTTCTGTATGTAATATTTAAATTTTTTTAAACTTTTTTTCCTAATTTTAACCATCCATTTGCCCATGCTGGAACCTGCTTTTTCTGTTTGTTTTTGCCACAAGTGCTTTGCATAAGACCTTATGAAATACCTTTTGAATATCCAAGCAGTGCATACCAAGTATCCTTACCCACAAGCGTTTTGACCTCTTAAAAGAATTTGAAAAGGTTTGTAATAATGGATTTTCATTTGTGGAATTCACATGGGTTCTTCTCAAGTATCTTCCATTTATTCAGGTCTCAGTTAGTGTTGACACTTTATTCGTTTGCCTGCAGGCTTACAGGACTGCCTTTCCCTACGTTCCTCTGAAATGTTTCTTTTTAAGGGTTATCACAATATTTACCACTCTCAAGTCTTCAATATCAGGATTAGATGAGATATATGGTAGATCTATAGTTGTACTATTTCCTTGAGCAGTGTTGAGACTTGTGGGTGAATATCATCCAGCATTTGGCATTTGCTAATTTTATTCTGCTTCTATTTACTGTGATCTTCCACTTACAGCATTGTTTCAGTTGATCCTTCATTAATCAGTTTGATCCTTCATTAATCCCAAAATACAGCAAGGGAATCTCCCCAGGTTTTCTTACACAGAACTCTGATAGAAAAAACTATTTATCTCCTCTGAAGTGCTGTCATTCTCTCTGAATATATCATCACTGTTGTACATGCATGCAAAGACTATCTCGAGGCCTTTTTTTTCTTGTTGAATTTGATGGTTTAGTTTAGATTACAGATTACATTAGATTCTGTACTTAACTAAACAAAAAGCCACCCACCCCAAGTTGTCAATCATGGAAATTAGCTTTAATTTTAAAGTTGGTATCTGACAGCTATTGATTACTACATTGCAAAGCGCAGTCCCTTCAGTAAGAAAACAAAAATCCTCTTTGAAAGAAAATGGAAGAGAATCTACCTTGTGAATTAGCAAGTATTTGAAGAAGTATTGTTTTGATCACATGTTGTAAAAATACCTAACAGGGAAGCTTTTTATTTAAGTTCATTTTGAATAGAACAAGCTACTCAGTCTCAGAACATTCTGATGTCTTTGACAAGAGAGAGGAAAACATTTTTTGTGCACCCAGGAAGAAAAAAAAAAGGAGAAAAGTAAAGAAGCAAAATGAATTTTACTAACCATTAAAAGAAACAATGCTTTTCTTCTAAACTCAACACAAAGTGTTTTTCAGTATCACCCTTGTTCAACCATGCACTGTATTTGGCAAGATACTACTGTCAATTCACATTCAGAGCACACATATTGTGTGTGCAAGATATAGTCCTATGATGAATTATGAATCCATCTCTTTCCTTCAGGGTTTGTTTCTTGAATACTTTTTTCTTGCTTTTAAATATTTATTGTAAATGGACTTGCAGAAAAATGTAGGAATGTCAGCTATAATCTACTTTTTCTGTGCTGGGGAAGCCCTAGAATGCAAGTCATCTTTCATATCCCTCTTGCATCCTTTCTGTTTGCCTTTGGAGTGCCTTGGAGCTGACTGAGGAATTTTCTCACACTCCCAATCATTTTGAGTCAACACGGTTTGCTCTTTTACATCCCTGTCATTTCATACGGCTGCTAAATAATGTATTGGCATAAGCTGGCAGCTTTGGGAACAGGAATGCTAGGACCAGTGCCAGAATCAGCTCTGGTCCATAATCAAATAATATGTTATCAGCTACTCCACTTGGGAAGCTATAGATGTCACCTTAAAGTATTTTTTATAAGAACTTCCCTGCTGTCTTTAAGTTTGTATCTTCTCTCCTGTTGTGTTTTAAACCAAGTCAGCAGCTAAGCACCACACAATCACTCAGTCACTTCCTGCCCCAGCGTGATGGGAGGAGAGAATTGGCGGAAGCTCATGGACTGAGATAAAAAGCTTAATAATTGAAATGAAAAAAAAATAATATAAGAGTAACAGTAACAACAATAGCAAAACCAATTTGTAATTAAAAGGTAAACAAGACGGAGAAATAAAACCCAAGAAAGGCAAGCGATGCAAATGAAAGGAATTGACAAACAAAAACCCACAAATGCCCAGTCAGTCCTTGAGCGGTGGGAGAACACCCCATCACTGTTCTCCCTGGTTTTACGGCTGAGCATTATGTCATATGGTATGGAATATTCCTCTGGTGAATCAAAACCAGGACACCTCAAGAAGCAGAAATTATGAAACTTGATGTTCTGGCCCCAGAAAAGTTGGGAAGAAAGCACCAGATAGAAAAGAATAAACAACATTTGTCAATGCTCTGATTTAGTTCTTACCATACTCTTAAGGCACTGCCTACATTTGTGCAAATCAGGCTGTCTGACAGCGTACAGTGAGCATTTCTGAATTTCTGAACCTTTATAGTTGCTCTGAAGTTGGCATAGAACTAGTGCAGGCTTTCACTCTAGCAATTGTTATAGTTTTACCAACTCTGTTTTGTCCATGCCTCCAGATATAGAGTGTACAAATGATTATGACTGAACTGTACTTCTAATCCATGTTCTGTCTCTTATATAAGGCACATTCAAGAAGTCTCTTTCCTCTCAGTGAAGATAGAGAAAAAGTGGTCACCAAACTCACACTATTGTTTCATTTTTCTGCTGATGCATAGCAGCATGGCGCATTGTGGGCTCAGCGACTAAAGTCACATTAGTTGCTCATTTGCATGACTCAATTCAGATAAACTTTTGGCTCTATCATCAGTCAAGATAGGAGAAGTGAGGAGCATCTGTCAGTGCACATACCTCACGCAACAGAGAGGGTTTTCACTGATAACTGCAAGGGCCATATGGTGCACGCACTATTGGTCAGGAACATGGAGAAATCTCATATGACCTGTGGAAGTTACTGGTTGAAGAAAAACACAACCAGAATGGATATTTTTCCCCTAATTTTTACTCTCACTTTTCCAAGCAAAACTATACCTTTAGGTCTACAATCTGCAGAATGTATGGACAGCTGAATGCACTACTTCTCAGCTTCTTTGTGCATGAGGCTTATATCCCTGAATTCCTAAGTCAGCTACCCACCAGCTGTGTAACACTATAGTCTTAACCCGGAAATACATGTGAGATGATGACAATAACATTAATACAGGTGTTTGAAAAACAAAAATAGTCCTTCTGTTAAAAAGTACTGCAAACAGAAGAAAATTATTTTACATCTTTAAAGACCTTTATTATACAAAGGTACTCATAAGCCAGCATGAATCATGACATGTAACAATTGAGTTTTTTGAAAGAAGCACGAATCAATTTAAGAAACAAGAAAAGCATGAGCAAAATAAAAAGCCTTATGGAAAACATATGGATTTTTTATTTTACATGGCTCTGCATCATGCTGTGCTCTATGTCTGCCAAGGAAAACTCCCAAAAGCTGTGAAGGAGACAAAAACAGTAATTTCACAGAATCACAGAATGTGATGAGATGGAATGGACCCACAAGTATCACTAAGTCTAACTCTCTGCCCTGCACAGGATATCCCCAAGAATCACACCGTTTAAATTCAGCCTTTCAGAAAGGGTCTGAGAAATTCCCAGTAAGTATACTGTGATGTTCCTCTCACATCACAGTAGAAAGGATTGAAAGCTAAATAAAAGATGAATTCTTGCAAATTGGAGAGGTCAAGAATTTAAAATGAGAGATTTTAGAGGAACCAAAGGCTGAGGAAGGAAGCTCCAAGCACAAGCTCAGCTGTCTACAGGCACCAACAGCCCTGATACTTAACTATATTGCATGCTGCAATATAAATTACAAAATATCTACTGAGTAGTTATCCGAATGAATGAAAATAATTTTGCAAAATGAAGGTTTGCATCCCCAGCAACAGACTGAACTGGTTTTGGAAGAGTTTGCAAAGATTATTTAGAACCATTTTGTATCTTTACCTTAGCATCTTAGTTGATTTTGTTATCTGGGTAAATGGAAGGAGGCAGACTAGTTGTGGAAGAATTCCACAGGCTCCACATTCAAATACTTCAGCATAATTTATGAATAGAGGTCTGGTGTTCAAAACGCTAATAGGATCAAAGTTTTCCCTTTCTCACAGACCCAAAAGGATGCTTCCACCTGGGCTCTCAAAGCAAGCATCTTATTTGTCGTTTAGTTCATGCTCCAAAATGTGCCTGTCTGTGTTCACACTGTTTTCCTCACAACAGTTTTTTGTAGTGGTGAAAAGAGACCCAGGCGCCTAATGATGAGCTTGTGCTACTCCTGTATCTGCATAATTTTCTTCAGAAGGGAATAGGGACCTTCAGTTCCTGCCTAATGCCCAAGTCATGTAGAGGACTCCAGTCATGGTCTGGAAACTGGCCATCATGACTCCAATCACTTTCCTCAATCATACTGATTTCAGAAAAACAATTATGGACTTTCTGGTAGCTTCATCTATGCTATATACACTATACTATGTTTGGAACCCTATTTGTTAGTCAGAAATAAAGTGGCAGCTCACTAGCTCTCCCCAAGCACACACTGATAGAAGAGACTAGCAAATCACATTTCCATGGCAACACAGTTTCCAGAGACTCTGCTGCAAACAAAGGTAAAATGTCTTGAACACAGTTCATGGTATTGAATAAGTGAAGTCATTTGCTGTCACGAGCTATACGTCTGCAGAACTTAACCATTTTTCCAATTCAAAGAGTCAGGACAATTATTAGAAAGATGTTCAAGTTTGTCCTGTGGCTGGAGAAAGCAGAGAGCTGAGGAGGATCACATTCCCTTTCCTCACGCTGGAGTTTTACCCACTTCAGGGGTTCAAGGCCTAATCAGTACTACCCCTATGAGCTCAGTAAGGAACACATTTAATTCAGGAAGACAGAAGTTTAAACCAATAAAACCAACAACACTACACACAGCAAGTCTGCCCTCATCCCCCTTTCTGCAGCATTCATTCAAAAGTCTTCCGTATTTTAGTCGAGCTCCCTCTTCACATCCTCACCCTCTTTTTTGTTTCTGTGATCAAGTTTGATATTTTCTTTTCCTGCCTTAGTAAATCCCCTCACTACAGAATTCCTAAATGAAATATCAAGATTTTCAATCAATAATTGGTGGCTTTAAAATGGCACTTTCAGGTATTCACTTCACTAATCTGTAATTCCTCCCAAGTCCTTGCCTGTCTATTTTAATTCCAAACTCATCAGGACAAAATCCTACTCTATGGCTGAAATATATCTGATACAGTGGGATCTTAATATTGTGTCAGTACTCAGTCATAAACACATTCACAATGTATCCTTTGTCTCTTCACAAATAGAAGCAGGATTGTCAATACTGTAACTTCTTCCACCCTCTACCCCTCTGCCTTCACCTGCTTTTGAAGGTGGGAAATTGAAGAGGCAAGGCAAAAATCTCTCAAATATCAGGGGCAGAGAAGAAAAACCATGACCACAGACCTCCTTCAGCAGACTTAAATTAAAAAATGTGCCATTTAGGAGTACATCTAATCTAATTTTTGAAAAATAGCAAATGTTGATGACTCTACTACCTGTCTTCATAAGTTAGTTCAATGATTAATTAACCTCACTGCTAGGAACTGCCTCTTAATTTCAAGATTGAAAATGACACACTTTAGCTCCTAGCCCCTAGATCATGTTATCTTGCTTTGTTATTAGCAAGAATTAAATACGTTCTGATACTCCACATCTCTTCTATGTACAGGAAACCCCATAAACAGTTCAAGCGCTGTTGCAAAGCAACCAAATAGTGATCACCCTACACAAAAAAATGCGTATATCAAATATTTCAATTTTTATGTCTCTATCTCTTTTCCTTTTTAGTTTTTTTTCTAATGAAAGAGAAGGCCACAAATGATGATTAGATCATTTATTCTGATTTTTCATATCATATTAAATTTCATGGAGATCCCCTTATGGATAACAAATGACTGTACTTACAGCAAACTGTATCAGTCCTTAGGTGACCTAACTGTGACTTGGCAGGGTACAGGAGTGACTAAGATGTCACTGTACTAATTCCTGCAATGATAAAGAGCTGCTTTGAGAATTCTGGCAGATAACTATGTTCTATTCAATAGGTGAATTGATAGGGAAAAAAAGTCAGTCAGTCTACTTTGTAGGAAAATGTCCCAAGCCCGAATGTGACAGCTCTTAAACCCTCAATGATGCGGGTAAGACGCATACCTGGCCTTACTGCTCCATGTATCATCACCAGCTACGGCTAAATTATTTTTGATGCTCAATAGAAATAAAAACCCCAAAGGAACAGCAACATGTATGATCACCTGTGCCTAAGGGAAAAAATTTTACTTTATTATTGAAATTGACCGGCTGAGGTCCTGAGAGAAGAGGTTGACTCGCAGTGAGTAAGGGACTCTCCCTGAGCAGGAGACTCGAGGTTCGTTAGTGTATGGATGACAATACAGGTAATTTTCTTCCTATTACGAAGGAAGAAAAAAACCAAATGGAAAATTTCCAAGACTCACAAAGTTTGAGGTTTACTGCCATCTTCATGTTTATTCAGCTCAAACCACATGCACAGTGGCACTAACATTTCTTTTTGAAACTGTGTTAAAACAGATCTTTGTTTACCATACTTCACTTTAAAAGCAATCACTTTAAGGCAAATAGATCTTTCCCTATCCCCACAGTAATTGCCATCACTGCCAGGAAACTGCACTTGTTTTTAAAATTGCACTTATTTAACTTCACTCTCTGGCCTTTTTTTTCTTTTAAATTTTATGCATTTGTAAACAGGACTGAAAAGGCTTTTAGTAATCTGTGTCTCTACTATGTTTAAGTGCCATACAAAGCACAAAGATCAAATAATGTCACAACCTTCTCTTTTAAAGTGATTTATTTCATTTTCTTTCCTGCCTCCTGACTCATTTGTTAACTCTCCTTGAATTTTTTTCCTCCTGTATCTGTGTTTGAAATAGGCATAAAAATATATTTTACTAATGGTATGTAAAGTGATGATCTGCTTATTCTGTTATCCTCTTCTACACCAAATCATCACAGAAATATTTTTAACATTACAGAGTTTGTCTTCTGCTAGTCATAAATGTTGATATCAAGCTTTCCTCAAATCTTTACTTTCAAAGACAGTTTGCCTCCTGCTGCTGTCATTTTTATCATTGAAGCTCTGAACTATTACCTTGCCTCTGAAAGTATGAAAACACTTTTTAATGAATTGAGACCATTTAGCAAGGTAATTTTGATCACTTTATAATAATCTCTTGCCTTTGCCACAATAAAAAATCAGCCTTTGAAAATATGCAAGCTTAACAAGAAAATTCTTAAATTACCACTTAATTCCCCATATAAAATACAGTCTACTTAAGAATGCATGCTGCATATCTGTCTGGTAAATGTCTTGGAGAAATCCAGGTGCTATGCCAGCATGCACATCTTTACTATTCAAATATGTAATCTCATTTAAATGAAGAAAACTATTGTATTGGACAGGGCCATACTTCCATAAAACTTTCCTGTAACTTTTTATTGACTGTTTCTTTATTTACACAACTTGAGTAATTATTTTTTTGCTCTCAAGTTACTTCTTTTTGTGTCATTCTTGGTTTCCATTTTAGTTTTTCGGTCCTTTAGTATTTTCCAAGGTTTGCCAAACATAAACACAATTCTTGGTGTTCTAGTACAGCTAGTTTATTTAATGTTATGATTTGGAAGAACTGTGAGCTCAATTATTGAAATATGTTTATTTTTAACATATTTTCCCTCACTTTCTCCTTTGTCAAAACTGGTAAATTCTGTCCTTATCAGATGGAGTGAATGTGTCTTCCTACATTCTTCTAAATATGGACAACTATCTCTCAAACCTTTATATTTAGTCACCTTTTGCAATTTATTTAATCAGCATTTAGCTGCAGCTGCCTACTTGACTTCAATATTCATATTTTAAATTGCTTAAGGTCTTCACCCTATTCACTGCTTAACATGTCAGCTCTTTTATCTTTCCTTCTTCTTCTTCTTCTTCTTCTTCTTCTTCTTCTTCTTCTTCTTCTTCTTCTTCTTCTTCTTCTTCTTCTTCTTCTTCTTCTTCTTCTTCTTCTTCTCTATTATTATTATTATTATTATTATTTTTTATTATTATCATCATTATTTTCATATAAGCTTTGGATCACTACTCAGCATAAATTGCTTAGTGTTTTGGAATTGTTTTTGGAGTGCATGAACAAGCCCTACTTTTTATTTGAACTTTTTTTCACTCTACTGATCTTCCCAAGTAGTTATGTTTATTTTAAGCTTTAAATTTTTTTTCTCCTTTTTCCTTTTCCAAAGTTTTCTTGGAAAGTAATACCAGCTAAAGAATGACTGTCAATATCTTAGAAACTCTTGATGTATGTCTTAAAGAGAGATTCATCATTGAAAGAGGGATTCAGTTTCAATCCAAACTACATTTGAGTTGGTGTCCAAGTTCCTCTGATAATCAAATGCTATGTAAGCAAAACAGTTAGGAGAGTGAGGAGAGCAATTCACCTAACCTAGAGAAGAATTCAACTGTTCAGATACCATTTATATATCTTACACACTTGGGTTTGGCCTCTCACAGCTGGTCCAGGGTGCAAGTATTTTTCCACAGGGCATGTATCATATATCACAAATGTCATCCCTGTGCAAACCTTTGACACGTCGTAGGGCATTTCAAGTGTTACCTACGTTTAAGAAACTGAATCCTGTTCCCAAGTGGTTGCTCAGCTGAATAGCTCCCAACACTCCGTGTTGACAGGGTTTGGGTTATTATAGACATTTCTATGGCACTGGCAGGTCGGACACAATCTCGGGGAGATATCTGCCCTTCTGGACCTGCAGCTGAAGAGCACGGCTTCTCCAAGTGTGGTGAAAAGCAGGTAGGCAAGCAGCTCAATTAAGCCTTTGATGTCCAGTGACCATAGGGAACGCCGCAAAGGATACCTGCCCCACAGAGGGAGACCTAAAAGTAGACACCTGTGTTTTTGGCTCAGTCTGCAAATGGCTCATTTGCAGACTGAATCTCACCATCAGTGATCCTATAATTAGGAAAAGATTTTCTATATTAATTTATTATGTTTAAAAATGCTAACAAATATTTATGCTAGCTGGATAAGATATTGTGCAGCATTTCCTCTCTATAAACCCTAATAAACCTTTTTTATAATTCCTGTGTGATTCAAAGAAATGTATATGTTAGTACTTTTCTCTGGTGAGAAATCACAGATGTTTTAACTATGATTTTACTGTTGCAACTCTTACTCATGACTATCTGAGCTCCATCAGCTTGCAGTTTTTAGATCCTCTTTTTTTGTTTTCTTTCTTTGTGGAACTAGTCTTCCATTTGCCAGACAACCTTAACAAACATGTCCAATGAAATATCTAATGTTGACCTGTTTAATACTGTATTTTGTTAAAATTGAGTCTCTTGCACCTATTAAGCACAATGATCTTTAAATGTTATCCTATTTGCCCTTACATTTGAAAGGTATCAAAATTAAACACTGTTTCAACTGCCGTAATGAATCTTTCAAATAAAATATCTGCTGAAACAGGAGATACTTCCTCTCATACAATGATGGTAATTAGAAAGTAGGAGTTTGCTTTGTGAGTTTTGCTCTGTGGAATGAATAGTCTTAAACAGTACACAGTCCTTTATCCTGTTTTTGCAATAAGATTTTCTTTGATCAGTGGCATTTTCTGGATTTGTTTTTTTTGTAGTTTTTTTTCTGTTTTCAGAGCCATTTGGTTGTTGTTCTGATCTCAGCTGTCGTAGATTTAATTTTCTTATTAGTAGCCAGTACAGCGCTGTGTTTTGGATTTAATAATGATTATGATAACACTGATGTTTTAGTTTTTGCTAAGTAATGTTTGGTCTAAATCAAGGATGTTTTAGTTTCCCATGACCTGCCAGTGAGCAGGTGCTCAAGAAGCCTTTGGTGGGATGGCCAGGACAGACAATCCAAACAGCCCAAAGTGATGTTCCGTAACACAAAACATCACACTCAGTATATAAATTAGAGGAGCTTAGCTGGTCACTTCTAAGGGAGAGGCTGGACATCAATCAGCAGGTGTTGAGCAATTGCATTGGGTATCGCTTGTGTTTCTTGGAGTTTGGTACTCTTTCTCTCCTTTTTATTACTATTATTATTATTATGATTATTATCATTATATAATCACATTTTACTTCATTTCACTTATAAGATATCTTTATCACAAACTGTGAGTTTTACCTTTTTTTCAATTCTTCTCCCCATCCCACCGGAAAGCAATGAGCAAGTGGTTGTTTGGTCCTTATTTGCTGGCTGTTGTGGTCATTTGGAAACAACTCCAGTTGTTTTCACTATCCAGGAGCAAAAATGAAAAAAAATTCTGGAGAGGTCTAGTAGAGACCGGTTTCATCTATTTAATTCTTGTAATATTTACATATTGGAAAAATAAATACAGCAAAATTGCTTATATGAACTAAACTCTGTGAGAACAGAGTTGTGATCCGCAAAGGTCCCTAACTCACTGATGCCAATGCAGCTGTTTAAAAGTGAATTAAGCATATCAGCAGTCCTTCATCTTTTATTTTTTCATATTCACTGAATAATTGGAAGAAAACTTTCCCCATCTTTATGTCTCCCTTTAGTATGGAAAAGTTGGGAAAAGCATTTGTATGGGATAGTTGAGGAATTTCCTTACAGAGAGCTACATGTTTTGCAACATCGGCTGTAAAGTAGGCTAGCAGGAAACAACAGACGTCCATGACAACATGGGAATGGAAAAGCAGGATCTAGTACTCTAAAAACATTCCTCACATGCAACATTTTTAGCTGAGTAAAGATAATCCTAACGGCTGTTTTCCTCAAGTAATATCAAATGTTTTTCCAGCATCCTTCTACAGTTTGGTTCTATTTTCATGCACAGTGTAGCTTAGCACAGAATGCCTTACTGAAATTTAAATGAAGAAGACATGCTTTCTTGTGTCCATAAATAAAAACAGCAAAATGAACACACAGATAGCTAGACAGAGAGTTAGACAAGTAGGTAAGTATGCAGAGAACATAGTTCTGCTCAGTGCGTGTGACTGATAACCATCTGAAACATTACTGGAATCCAGGGAACTCATTATTCTCCTGTGCAAGCCATTTGGATGGCAAGCCACACTAACTCACAAGACCTCAGCTTCAGGATCGAGTCTGGAGGGCACAGATTCCTCTTCAACATAGCTTATATATGTCACTGTGTGAAGAAAAAAATCTCTAGTTCTTGGAGACATGTCGCACCTACTTAAATATTTCTTACATGTTTCCAAGATGGTCTCCTTGGAAACTAGAGTTTTAGCTTGTCTGCTTATCCCTTTTGTCCCAGCTAAGGTACAAGAAATCATTAGCAAGTTGAGATGCTGGTAGCTCTGATAGCTTCACATCATTAGTATGATAACAAATGTGAAGTAGAAAAATGTATATAGTTTTCTGTTTGTTCTCCTATTTGTCCTGCTGGAGAAATGAGCTGGTGAAAGTAGCAATATCAGCCTTGAATTTATTACCATTCACAAACAAGAAAACGGTATGCACATAAAAACAGAATTGAAGAGGTTGGTCTTATATGCTAGATGAGGAAAATACAACAATGAGGAGTTTTTCTAACTCTTAAATCTCAGACTAATTTATTAATTAATTTAAAGTTTCAGGAAGTTTTGCATTTCAGTAAATTATGATACCTGTATGTTCTTTAACATGAAAACATGAAATGGACAAAGTATTGTATACTCAGTAGGTTGTGTTCAGAGTAGTAGAAGGGATACCAGAAGAACAACTTTCATAATGCACTAATTGTTAGCATCCGTGGATGGATTAGAAGAGCAAAGCAGCAAACCAGCTTTGTGTTTTTGCTGAGTTCCCTTACCACCATGTTTTCCCCAAATACCCTAAAATTAAGAGCACATAATTGCACAATATTAACAGAAAACATAATTTTCATTATGTCCAATTTAATTTTTAAAAAAAGGAAGATGAACACATGCTATTGAATCCCATTTCTTGTCCTAAACCAGCCACTTATTCCCACTGGATTAAAAATAAACACTTTACTCTCTTTAGTACAGAAATTGGAGAGTACTGAATTTAAAATCTTTCTGTTAAGGTGATAGTCACTTAACACTACCTTCTGGGTATTTATGAACTTTACAGTTCAAATGTTTTATTTGTTACCATATTTATTATTTGTTATTATATTTAACTTTTATATCATACATTCTTTCTTCATGACAATACAGTGTAATTGCACTGGGCACCAGACCATAATGCTTTGTCCTGGTTTCAGCTGGGGTAGAGTTAATTTCTGCTGAGTAGCTCTTACCCTGCTGTGGTTTTGGATTAGGATAAGAATGGTTTTGATAGCATGCCAATGTTTTGGGTTTTTACAAAGTCACATTTATTCTAAATCAAGGACTTTTCTTCTCGCATGCTCTGCCGGTGAACAGGTACACAAAAGGAACTGGGAGGGAGCAGAACTGGGACACTCTGAACTGACCAAAGCGATATTCCACACCACAGAATGTCATGCCAAGTATATAAAATGGGGAGAGTTACCTGTAAGGGGAGCCAATCCGGATTTGGGAAAAGGGTCTGCCATTGGTCAGCAGGTGGTGAGCAATTGTATTCTGCATCACTTGATCTTTTCCCCTTATTGTTATAATAATATGATTTATCATTATTACTGTATTTTTACTTTATTTTGATTATTAAACTATTTCTATCTCAGACTACAAGCTTTACTTTGATTCTTCTCCCCTTTCCATTGGGTTACAGGGTGGAGAGGAGGATTGACTGACCAGCTGTGTAGTATTCAATTTCCAGCTGGGCTTAAACCATGACATGCTTTTAAACAGTGGGCATGAATATTGCCATAAATACTTCCAGGATTTATCTGTGTTCCTACAAATAGGTTTAAAATGTATGTGTTAATTCTTTCAGTTGATATCTCATTATAATCAGATTGCCTGTCTACAGCAACACCCACAAAGGCATGTGGCAGAGGGTTCTAACCCACAGCAGGTCTGCAATTGCTCCTTTCTTGAACTCACTCTTCTAACCTGGACATGAAAAATAAATTAAAAAAAACTAAAGTACATTAAAATAATTCTAAAATTTGGTAAACTAATGTTGATTGTTTTGTATGTAAAATAACAGAATTATAAATAAATATTATGTTTCCCTCTAGTACTGGTCATACTGAGGGTTCATATATGCATATAGGTAATGCCTAATCTGCTTATTTTTTGTGAATATAAGACTGATATCGTCAGGATACCACAAATCCAGGTATTTACATCCTGGCTAGCTCCAGCAAGTTCACTGAAAGTTGTGCTTTGATTCTCAATTTCTTGTAGCCATATATAGTTTTGATTCAAGATTTAAAATTTTGAGTTTTGATGAAGAACATTGACAACATTCTGGGTGTTTTAAAAGAAAGTGGAGGAAATGATGTTAGTTTTAAATTTCTTGAACAGAGAGGCAGTAGAATCATAGAATGGTAGAATATCCTGAGTTGGAAGGGACCCACAGGGGTCACTGAAGTCCAACTCCTGGCTCTGCACAGGCAGCTCCAAGAGTCACACCATGTGCCTAGGGCTGCCCAAATGTGGTGACATGAAAGATAAAACATTATGTACTGGTAATTTTTTACTAGTGGTGTCTCAGGAAGAAGTGATCCCATCATTCTGCATCCCAAAATGAAAATGTATTTGAGTGTAAAAACTTATGCAGGATGATTTATCTTAAGATCCCAAGTGTATGTCTTGGAATTGAAGAAGAAAACAAGGTTTCTAGAAGCTATGCTGCATGTGATGGTTTTGGCTGGGATAGAGCTAACTTTCTTCATAGTAGCTGGTATGGAGCTATGTTTCAGATTTTTTTTCTGCAATTAGTGCTGGTAACACACGAATGTTTTCAGTTACTTCTGAGAAGTGCTTACACAGAGCCAGACCTTCCCTGGTCCTCACCCTTAGCCACCAGCAAGGAGACTGAGGGTACACAAGAAGTTAGGAGGGGGCACAGCAAAGGCAACTGATCTCAGCTGACCAAAGGATATTCCATACCATGTGATTTCGTGCTCAGCATATAGAGCGGGGCAAAAAAGAAGGTGTGTGGGGAGATTCAAAGTGTTGGCATTTGTCTGCCCAAGCCACTGTTACATGTAATGGAGTCTGGCTTTTCCTAGAGATGCCTACCGAAGAGGAGTGGTGACTGAACTCTTTGCTTTGCTGCGCTTGCATGCATGGCTTTTGCTTTCCCTATTAAATTGTCTTTAATTCACACACAAATTTTCTCCCTTGACCCTTCTGATTCTCTCCCGTATCCCACCAGGATACAGTGAGTGAGCAGCTGTGTGGGGCTTAGTTGCCAGCTGGGGTTAAACCACAACACTGGGTGATCTAGACTACCTGATGTCGTAAAACTTGTTTCTTGGCATGGAGGGGAACAGAAAAAGGATAATAATATAGGCTGATTACATTTACTTTTGTTGCTATTGCTGCTATTATTACCCCATGGATTTGGAAAGATTGTATTCAAAACAGAAGATATCCAGTTGTCAGCCAGCCATAAGAGTGATCTGTCCAGTCGGCAGCTGAGAAATCACAGGAAATGAAATAAGGAGCCAATTGATCTGATAGAATAAGTCTTGCGCTGGGATTTATATTTGATTTTGTCTAGACACCAGCAAGGAATTCCAGGATAAGTCCACATGGCATGACATGAGTTGTCTGAGGCATGTTCTTTGCAGGAATGGAGAGCTGTTCTTCTGACTCAATAGACACTGTGCTACCCTGGAATGAAAGAGTCAAAGATAATGACAGAAAACAACTTGATAGGCCACCATGGATGATGGATAAATATGGAGACATAGCTCAGCCTTTGAATGGTACTGTGCAAGCTGTAAAGTTTTTTACCAAATATAGTTCCAAAGGATTTGAAAAGAGCCAGTGATAAATTATTTACTGTGCTTTCTTATTAAATGCTTGAAAATAGACATCCATGTTCTGTTTTCAACTCATGTAGCAACAGTAACTACAGTTCTCCAAGCATTGCTTTTCAAATAATTCAGATCCCTTAACCACAACAGGCTGCCCTCTTTTTCCCTCTTCACATAACTTCCAAGACCATTTATCAGCTCTATAGTAAAAGTGGAATTTTTCTCATATAAATAAAAATTGTTACTGATGTTCACCTGAAATTTTACATATACAGCTCAATACTTCAAGTAGATGAATGTTTAAAAGCCATATATGATAGTACAGTGTTAATTGTTTAGTGTCTTCACTATAATTCTAAGGAATAGACTAAAAAATTTATGAGTTTAGTCTCATAAGTCATCAGCAGCACAAAAGTAATATTTTTGTAAGTTAATAATGAAAATAATGGTATTTGGTGTTAAAAAAAAAAAAAAATCCGCATCTCCATCTGGGATTTCCAGATTTTTATATTTTTAGCTCTGAGATCAATAAGGGAAAGTTCATAATATGAGCTCTACAGAATTAATTACAATAAGATTAGTGACATCTCTGCCATTCCACCCTCCCTAATTATTTTTAATCATCTGAATTCTAATATAGTCTCCAGAGATCTAACTTGTAATTTTTTGATGCTGAGCTATGCAAAATTGCACTTGATACTTTCATTATTGCAACCCCTCCCCCACAGAAAATATTACACCTTAAAAAAAAAAAAAAACAAACCAAAAAAAAGCAGCAGTGTTGGGTACTAAGTTTCTAAGAAAATGGTCTCTGTTTTTTGGGAAGTGACAAGATTGTGGAGGCTGAAGGGTGCAATCATTATTTCAGGACAGATAACAGAAGAGATGAAACTGATTTATAGTCTCTGGCACATATTGATGGTGCTCACAGCCTAAGATGGGCAATGTACATTTTTTCTTATACATGGTTGGGAGGGGGTATTTACACTGAAAACTAGTGGGGCTGTGAGTTTATGCAGCAAAGCACTGCAGGATGTGTGCTGTCCTGTACCTGTAGCTGTGTTAGCTGCGCAAGGTGGTCGGCACATGCTTTTGCAGTGAATCTCCCAAACGTTCCTTCTTACAGCAAAGATGGTTTGTACTCTGGAGTGGTCTCAAGGCACTGGATTTCTTTAAGATGAACCTAAATGTGCTCCAGGAATGTATCTAATGCTCTCCTGCTGCAGTCAGTCTGCCTAAGGGACCAAACTAGGGCTAGTCTGAAATAAAATCAATTCAAGATGTGCATGAGGATATGACATCTGCAGCATCAGCTCCTCAGTCTGTGCATATCCATCCACCTTGATGTAATTGCACTGCTTTTCCCTCTCGCACTGCTCTAAAGGTCACTTGATTTAACAGCTATCATTTCAACATTAATAGACATATGCCTGCTAGCTTTGCCCCACAACAGCCTGGAAACTTCCAAATCTTCATTCATTTAGAGGAATTAAGCTTGTCTGACCTCCCTCACCCCTCCAATTATTTATCTGGGAAATACTGACAGAAATATATCCTTAAAAATTAAGAGAAACAAACTGTCTTGAAGGACAGACGATAGATATGCATATAAAAGCAAGAAATGAATGTCTTTATCAAAGATACTGGGTTAGATTCTTCACTGGTTAGCATGTTGTGAAGTTATTTACAGCTATGCAAACAGGTATAAACTGTTACCAAATCCAAATTAGAATGTCTATATGCAATTTCAACTCACTTTGTAGATTACTCCACAAAATGCTCAACAATGGAAAATGAAACAGACTATAATTTCCCTTTCTGTCATCACACTATTTCAGATACTCATTATTCTGGAAAATATGTGGTTCTTTTTCATAACTGTAAACCACTGAAATATCAAATGAACAAAGAAAGAGGCTTTATACTAAAAATGATCTGGAGGAGCATAAGTAAAACCTCACTATACTCAAATAAGAATCTGAATAAGAAAACCTTTATTATTGCAATGCTCCAAAAGAGTATTAGACCTGATTGGTTTTCTTTTCCTTTTTTTCTTTTTTTTTTTTTTGCACAGGATTCACAAGCTCTTTTTTTAAAGTATTTTTTATAAAGCCTATCTGTAATTTTTACTTCTTTATCTATCTGGGCACATTTCTAATCTATGTAAATATGGTTACTTTTTAAATTTGCATAAGCATGTAATTTCACGGTTCAAAATTCTAGGAGAGCAAACAGGATGCTTATTATTATTATTTTAATGCTAAAATAAAGGATTTTTTTTTTTAAGTTTTAAGGCTTTGAATGTTTTAATTTCTTTTTAAAAAATAGATCTTGTACAACTCTGGAGAATCAGAGCTCAAACTCATTTTGCAAACACTTCAAATGGATGTCAGAATTTTTTATTTTCTAAACCATGTCTGGAAAACTTCTACAAATCATTTATTATTTCCAGCCTGTAAGTTAGATTTAAATGCTCAGAGCATTCCTTTTTGAACATCTTCAGAGTTGAAAGAGTTTGTGCCCTCAGCTATCGACAATTCCATAAAAGAAATTTACTGTAGAACTCCATTTATTTTGCACAAATACTGCAAGATTTCATCCTGCAAGTTAATTCGTGCAGTTTTCAGGTAAAGAGCTCTGCATATCCTTATGTGATACAGAATTTTCTTATAGGTTTTATAGTGAAACTCTTGGCAAAACAAGTTAAAAAAAGAGAACAAAACCCATAAAAAATCCCAACATAAAAGATCATTTCATCCATTAATATCTAGAATACTTGTTTGCCTGAATCAGCTAATATATTTATTACCTCATACGTTGAAAACCATTCAGACGTGTTTTTCATTTTAAGAAAGGGATAACATTTGAAGTCTGCTTTATTTAGCTTCTCTTTATTCCACCGCAGTGTGGATACTGAACTCATTTTCGCTCTGTTTTTAGGAGGTCTTCATTTGAAAAAAATAAATTAATCCAAGCTCCAAATACTTAAGAGATCCATTCCTGCAGGCTCATAAAGTCTATAGGCCTCTCTGGCTTCTACTTCAAGCCACCATAGAAGAGACCGAAGGTATGGCTGTGCAGAAAGCTATAGTCAAAATTCCCAAAGGGTGTGAAATAGGCATTTTGGCACATTCGATCTTAACTGCAAGGCATTCTTACCAATATGGAGTCTCGAAGGTGTAGCCATGACATAGTGGCTTTTCCCTCCTTAGGTTAGCAGGAGAGAAAATTGGTCAGTATTTTACATACAAGCATGTTGGATTTGCATGGCAAAGTTTTGCTTGCTATTGGGTGGCTTCTGTGGGAAGTTGCCAGGAGATTCCACTGTGTCTGACTCTGATTCCACTTGTGCCAGCCTGCTCCAGAGGGACCCAGCACTGGCCAAAGCAGAGCCCACCAGAGATGGTGGTAGCATCTTTGGGATAATGTAGCCCATTATGGTTGCATGCTTGACATCATTCCCTATACCATAATTTTACTCTTCCTACATTGTTCAAGCATCTAAACTTTCCCTGCTTGCTGTGTGCTGAAACATGAACACAATTCCGGATGCATACCATTGATTTTGGTACTTGTAATAAAGATTTTAAAGCAAAGTAGGCTCCCAGGTATATTATGTTACATGAGAATTTTCCATAGCACGGCTCATTACGTATTGTTCCAGAGCAGCGTGGGAATGGTTTAATGAACTATTGATCTCTCTGTCCTAATTATATTCCACTGGATGTTTGAACATACCCAGACTTTGCCAGTGTGTATTTGTAACAATTGTTAACTAACCTATGAAGTTTCTAATAGAGAGCTAGACTTTTTCAGAGTGTCTCTAGAATGTGGAGAATTAACTCATTTCAAAATTAGACTTAGAAGTCTAAAACAAACAATGGAGGAAAGATTTTTATTGCTTCTGCAATGCCACCTCAGCCATCTAAAAATCCAGCAGCAACTTTTGTGCATACATCCCTGAAAACAGTGCAACATTTACTTAACCATCATGCGAAATAAAAGATTTTTCATATTCGAAGACATCATGCTGACAGAAGATGGAGCTTTTTTTATGGAAAAACAGACATTAACTAAACAGATATTACCAGTTTGCCACTAATGAGATGAAGGAGCATAATCTTTATCACTGAGGAGCACAGGGTCTGTGATTTAACACAGACTGTGCTAGATCACAAATTTCCTGGATCATTTTCTCTCCTTTTGTTTTTGTAACAGTTTATTACTCAATCTATCAGACATGTGGTGTCCTTCTCTATGGCATGCCCTGGCTACTCAATTCCCATTTACAGATTTACAAAATCTAAACATTTAAAATTACTTTTGCCTGGTGAAACTTAATAATTAACCAAAATCTTGCATCCTAGCTTCTAACACATGTTCTTTGTGCCTCCAAATTGGAATCCTGGGGTACAACCAGATAACGTCAGGAATATCCACTCTATCACCCTCTCAATCTATGTGTCCTGCATATGGAGTTACCTGCATGGGATGAGGGGGACTCTTTTCCAGTCCACTTCCATGCAGCTGACTCTCTGGTTCCTTCACTTGAGCTGGTATCCCTGGGATTACCAAGGAAAAGAACCGGCACCCCTGAACCAGTGTGAGCCCATCTGTGTGACCCACACTGTATGACCTGTACAGAAGTGCAAATAAATGGGAACTGTTTTGTACAGTACAATAACTTGTGCTGAAAACCTGACCTCCACAGTATATATGCATAATTTTCTTCTTTTGTTTTATTTTGTTTTGTTGGGTAGCTCTAACCTCCCGAGGAGCTCTAGTGGCTTCAAGGACTGAATGTCCATTTGCAGTCAGAGTGCATTGGGTGAGCTCCTGGAGCATATCTGCTATGTAGATTTTTCAGAGTCCAGTTCAGGCACCCTGAGGCAGCTTGACATTGAGCTAAAGCACAGTAAGTGAGATCAGTTGGGACAATTGTTTCAAAAGCTTACTAGACATTGATCGAAACCAGAACATGTGTAGATCCGCCCTCTGAAATCTGAAAATGTGGCAACAAAAGCAAAAGAAACAAAACTGTTGCAAGATCGTGAAAGATCACAAGATTAAGACAAAACAGGAATCCAGTAGGAAGAAATAGTTTCAGGCTGCTGGGGGTAGACCTGGCAGGTCTATTCTTAAAGACAGACTTTCCAGGAAAAATATGATTTTATGCTCTTGCTAGCCTTAATCCAACCTCACATATAATCTCAGTGCAAGTACCTCCTCTACCAAAGAACTAAAGACAAATCCTATACCCCTAGCTGTTCTCCTTGCCAGGCACTTTATACAGTAACAGACATGTACATAATATAGTTGCTCTCAGAATTGTAGACTTTTACTGCAGCTCTGCAGTATGTAACCTATAGTATCTTGAACCCTAAACCAGATTTCAAACCCTGGCATCACTGTACACAAATTGCCTAACTTGACATCAAACTCAATATTATCCAACATAACCCTGTAGTAAGCAGGTTCTGCTCTCTGATTGTCGGCCTTGCTCTACATGGCAATAAATTGAAGTATGAAGTCTGTGATGAAATTCTAATCTTGTAATCTCTGAACTGGTATGCGGTATATGTATAAAATTTGCTGTGTTACTTTGAAACTATTCTGTAGCCTTTTTACTCAAAACACAAAAAAGCCCCTCTTTTAGTATTTTCTTATTTTGTAATGCTTGAGAAAACACTGACATTAATTCAAAAATTAAACACAACTGATCTACTAGTTCTCACATCCGCTTGTCCCCTTGAAGACTCCCTGTTTCTTCATCTGAAAGACTGCATTTTTGTATCTTTTAAATAATTATGTTCACATTGCAGAGATCTGAAGACTCATGCCACAGTCAGGGAGGAATGTGAGAGCACCCAGTCATATACAAATTGTTGGGCTCAGTCAGAGGGCTAGATTTGGACAGACTTCAGTTTCCAAAGAAAGATTATTTCAGATCTTTCTTCTTTTAAGCAGTGGAAAATTTTGAACTTTCACCATACATATTTGAAAGAGGCTACAAATATTTTTTCAAATTCAAGACTGATTTATGAACCCCAGCTATACTATTGAGTATGGAATAATTATTTATTAAAATCTAACTTCAAAGAAAATTTAGTACTTCACACTCTTTGGTAAACTGATCTGGCAACTTCAGAGAAAGAGGGTGAATATTTTTGTTATGCACCATTGAAAAGCACAGACATGGGACAGTTTTTGAAGATCCAGCACAGACAATTATTTTAAAAAACTCAAATCATAAGCTGGAAGGAAAGGCTGATCCTGATCCTCATCTGGAGCCCTAAGTACATAGGGTCTATAGTATCTCTCAAAATCAAGTAGAGAATTTATTACAGAAGATGAGCACTTTCCCCTTGGCAGTGCATGCCTTTACATTCAGTGCTAATCACATGCTATATTCATCACTACGTGCAGGCACCATCCTGTGCTTATATTGCTGGGGAGAGTAATTAAACGCAATGACATTTTGCTTGTGCTTTTTTGGGGAGTTTTTTGCACGTTTTCTTTGCTGGCTTCCTCTATTAGCTGCTACTGTCTTCCAGTGAACATGTAATTTTCCCATAAGGGCAATATTAGACAAGTGAAATGATTTATAAGGACTGTTTGAACCTTTGTGTACAGCCACAAACACAAATCAAGATAAATGTGGTGTGTGAGTGTAAGGAAGTGTGTAATGCTTAGTGAAAGTCAGTGTTCAGACCTTTCATGATAAACAAATCAGAATCACTGGAGGAAATTGTGACTAACAATAATCTGCTACTGCTGCTTATTTATCTCTTTTTTTAATTGGTATTTCCTTCAGGCAAAAATGAGTCAGATGACGATGAAAACATTTGCCTTGGAATCTCCTCTTAAAGCCCACAGCCTAAATGTCAGAGCAGTTATAAAAACAAATCAAAGATTCATATCTCTAGCGATGCCTAGCATCTGTTGTTTTGTTACAACTCTTGCACTTAGGAAATGCAATTAGAAGAAAATAATGTGCTGTCCTGGATTTTCCCAGTATGATTACAGTATTAAAAATATCATAATTTATTCCATGTTTTTGATAACAATAGTTTTTCTGGTGTTAATTTATTACTTGATATATACATGTACATAAACTTACATAAGGAAGTACAAATTATTATTGGCTATAATGATATTATTATTGTAGTTAGTACAATAAGCTAACTAATACAGTCAGTCTTGTATCTGCATTACACTAGATGAAACATAAGCATGTTCAAAACCAGTGCATTTGTATATTTATGGTATTTGTGGTTAATAGTGTTATTTACCTAAATAAAATTAAGAATAAATGTGTTTACAGAATCCATGCCTTCATAAGCTACTAGTGTGCCAGAGGAAGAAGGTATACACTCAAATATGCACGTATTGGACAGGTATATATAAAATTTTCTTAAATATTTTTGTATAAATACAATATTAAAAAAATCTTTATGTCTCTCAGGATGTGACTAATCATATACAGCTTACCATTAGTAGTATGATAAAGTTTTCTCCAAGTCTGTTAATAAATAAAAAATCATTTGAGTATTTCACATTTTACTGATAATCCTATCACCTCCACTTCTGCTAATGTAAAGTATTATTGAGTGGTTGGTGTTTAAATTGACCATTGACAAATTCACTAGATGGCAGAACTCATAGCTGTGTGGAGACAAATACTAGATTTGAGAATGTTAATTGATGCAATAACTCTAATAATGGGTTTTAAAAAAATGTTAAGGGTAAAATTCTGCTCTCATTTCCCCAGGTGTCAGATAAGAGGTATCATGCTGACTTCAGTAAATGTGATTCACGTTTACATCAGTAGTAATCAAGATTGAATTGTCCCTTTATCTACCCAATTATCTATCTCCCTGTCTCTCAATTCTGCCCCTGTCTCTCATGCATAGGTAGACACATAAAATTGCACCAACTAAAGATTTAAAGAAACTTTTGAAATTATTCTGTAAATATTGTAATACTATAAAATATAAAATGAAGGGCTGAATTTTCTTAGGAAGGATTTTATCTGACATTTCTAATTTTTAGAAAGAAGAGAAATAATTCAAAAACATCATGTTTAACAGGAGTATCTGTGTATCCTTCAGGCCTTGGTATTTATATGCAATATGAAAAATACCAATCCCTTTTTTTTTGTAGAAGACTTCTCTCTTACACGAGTGTCATGGTTTAGGAACGGTGTTAGGGCTCACATGAAAAAGAAAAACCATGAGCTGTTCCCTCCTCCGCCGACCTCTGGTGAGAGGGACAAAAAGCAGAAATCCTGAGCTGAGATATGAACAATTTACTGGAAATAGCAATGGCATAAGGAAAGGAATGGTAACAGCAAGAATATAAGTAGCAAAAATGTACAAGAGAGAGTGATTTACATACAAAGAAATACTCAACAAGTGACCAATCAGACCGGTGCCACTCAGTCCCTGAGATAAAGAACAAAATGGCCCCTGAACCCTCTGTATGCCACTGCCACCTTTTCTTCCCAAGCACAATCCATTTCCATCGTGGAAGTGAGAATCCCTTACTTCTGCCTCCTGCCAGTGATGATATAGAGCAACCTGTGTGTGCCTACATGGCTCCAGACTCTGAGCCCTGATGGCTACCGCCAGAAAATCAATGCTGTCAGTTGACAACAAGATACAGGGAAGACACAGATCTTCTGAACAGCATGAAGGAAAATAGTGGATTGGATTAGAGTACTGTTTCATTTTATTAGTGAGATCTTTAATCAAATATCAGCCTCCACAGTTTTCACATTTTGGATCATGACATGGAGCAGTTTCCAAGAGCACAAGTGACATGCCATTTGGACAAGAGGAAAACCAAATGCAGCACTTAGCGCTTTCAGGTTTGTCATCCACAAAACCCTGCTAGAGCTACCTTAAAGTAAGGTAGAAGTCCTGAAATGTCTGAGGAAGGAATATCAAGTCCTCAGTGCCAATCTTCCCACTTTTCGTCTCCTATGCCACCATGCTCCTTGTGAATGTTGATTTAGCTGATGAATATAAGTATCCTGCTGAGCATGAAAGTACGGATGGATAACTTACCAAAGCCTAGGGAACGATGTGTTTCCACAGAAGATATGTGAGCAGTAATGTTCTACCGGGTTTCTTGGGTCTGATCAAACCAGGACTACATATTAGCCTTCATCCAGTTCTTCCATATTATTTACTGTCATATTCAAATATTTTTAATGTATTCTTGTCCATGCACAGACCTGAAAAATAGATAGTGTCAGATGTGCCATGGGATCCTCAAGAAAATACCCTGTTTTTATTGATAAAACAGGGTAGATAGGTACTCTGTGACAGAGAGAGCGCCTGTTTTAGCTGTTTGCCCGCATGCTGCTTTATGTTGGTTAATGCACTGTGGAGGTTTTTTTTGAGAGGTGCCTGATGTTTATCTGCTTGTTTTCCTACTTTCTGTGCTTCTGGTGAGGTGAAATCTTCCAGGGAGAGAGGGACTATGCTCACCAGATCTCTGCAGTGGGATACTTGTCATGACAGTGAAAAATTAGGTTGGTGAGAGCCAGAGATAAGCATGTGAGTCAGAAGTGGGATTGTGCCCCATCAGAACAAAAAAGACTTTTCAATAATGCAGATCAGAAGTAAATATTGAGTGTTTGGGCAGAGATTAGTCTTGACTTGCTACCAAAGTCAGAAAACACAAGGGAGTGAGCTAAAAATATGGAGACTGACTTAAATGATCTTTTCTTCATGCCCTGTGCAGTAACTAGAAAGACTGAATGGATTAGCACATCCTTGCTTTGAATCCATTTCAAAGAAAAAAATAATTGCAAATTATTGACTCAATTTCTGATAATTTCAAAGAAAATCATGCCCAAAAGTACACTATTCCCAAGTTCAGTGGTCAGGTTTACTTACTTACCAAGACTATGGTACTTAGCTGATAGTTTGAAAACACTGCATTTGAAATGTGTAATGAAAAAATACAGCACATTAAATGCATGGAGGAGATTGTGCTCGGTCACAGAACTGTTTGGCAGTATGTTATCTATGCCCAAAAACTGACGCAGTCATATTAAATGGCATTTCTGTGTGTCTCCATGTACACATATGATGCCCTTAGGTATCTTCTTGGCCCATCTCTATTGCCATTTGCTCTCAAAATTAAAAATGCTTGTTACGATGATTTTTTTAAAATTCCGTCTCTTGACAAGCTGGAAAGAACAGAAAACAACTTTAAAATCTTGCATCTGAAGATGCTCCCTGGAGCAATATACTGTTAGCATGTATTGCAGATAATATCATCACCAGGGACAGCATAGGGAAATTAAGATGTTGCAAGTGTATTAGGTGGATTAATGGTTGAATTCCAGCTGTAGAATGAAATGGCTTCTGATGTTTAACAGCATCTTCAAACAACAAAGTACTCAGAGTCTAAGTGACACTCTGTAGTGACTGGTATTGTGTGTCATCTCCCTTACCATGTGTTTTTGAACTAATTAATAAGCTGGAACAATTTACTGATATGTAATACCAAATAATTGAAAATATTTACTAAATAGTGCTTATAAAACCTGTTTTCTACTGAAGTGTATAGTTACGTAAGGGAATAGAGAAGAGGAGAGTCTAATTCTTTATATTAATCTTCCAAAATCCATAATAATGAGAAATGTATAATTTATATAGTGTCAATTGGGGATTTTTTTATGTGAAATATGCTATTTTCTTTCTGCTTTTGGTTGAGAAAGAAAACAAAAAAGCTCTTACCAGTTTGCCACTAAACTCAGATTAGATGTTTGCTCTGGGCAATGGTCGAAAACAAGCCAAACAAGATCCAAACTGGTCAGCTCTGGCCTGCCCCAGCAGTTTTTATAAGAGTTTACTATCTGCAAAGGGGTAGTGCAAGTAACATGATAATGACAATAAGAAGAAAAGAAGCTTCCAGAGAAACCAGATGGAGCTGTCCAGAGAACTAGACATTTTTTTACCAGAGCTGTCTAGGTCTGTTTTGGAAAGAGCCCATCTCACGGAATCACTGAATATCCTGAGTTGAAAGAGATCCAAAAGGATGAGCGAAGTCCAGTTCCTGAGGAAAGGTATTTTGTGTTTCAAGTGTCACATGAAATAAAAATTAAAGATATACATCTAAGGAGGTATTAGTTACATTTGGCTACTGAATGCTTGCAGTGATCAGCTGGAAAGCCCCCAGATGCATGCTGCATGCTCCCAACACGTCTGCTCTGCTTCTCTTACTGGTGCTTGTTCCTTCCACCTGAGCAAGTGATTAGCATTACTTAAATGCATAGTTGTCTTACTGTTTCCTTTTGTAGTCAGTGCATGCCTGCCTCACACACTGATTATAGCTGTTCAGTCACGGAATCCCAAAGGTGGCTGCTAAACTTTATGGTATTATTGATTTAAATATCTGTCCCCTCAGTATACCCGACCCTCACTGTCAGTGTAGTGACCTTTGCAGACTGGACAGCAACAATTTATTTATGGAGGGTAACTCAAGACTCTTTGGATCAGAGTACTGAGGGGTGTCCATCTATTGTATGGAATCGGGTTTGGTCCCTGAATACATCTAAGATGCTCCTGTTTGGACTTTTTTATTCCACTCTACAGGAACAGTCCCAGCAGTATCCAGAAATAATTTAAAATATTCTTCAGATACTCGTGGTAGCTCTTGAATGACTGCAGAGAGCCAGTCCAAAAGCAGCATACACTTAGCAAAAGCTGACCAAAATATCAGCAAATATTTTTAAGACTTTTGTGCAGTTGCTGCAAAACTCCTAATAACCAAAGATGCACTTAGTTTTATTACCAGTGTCACACAACCATGAACTTGAGAGCAAATGAGTAAGTACAGGAAGAATTTCTCAACATTATTTATACATTCATGTTACTTGTGATACTGACAGTATTAGTGATTTGACCTCACATGAGACTTTCACTTGCGTTTTCTTTATTAACTGAACAGCAGCTGTTAGTCCAGTTATCAGTTTGTACTCTCGCATAAAACCTTATCACAGATCTCGTATGTGTTTGCAACAATTATGTCAAGCAGACAAAATATCTGGCTGCCATATTCCCCATTTAGTTGGGCAGTTACTGCATCTCAGCATTGCTAAAGATCCTGGGAGCATTTGTAATTAGGGGCTGCTGATGGAAGCCAAAGTGTAAATTTTCCCTCTGTCATGCTACTGTTCTCAGAGCACATGGAACCTTGCCTTTGCAGCAAACAAAGGAGAAAGTAATAAAAAATAAATAGTATTTTCTGAACTTGTGACCCTCTTGGGTAAGGGACAGACTTGTGTGCTTTTGTGTGTGTGTGTGTGATGCCAATAGCTCCTCTGTGCTGAATGACATTCGATTGATTAATTACAGCAATTAGCACTCACTTTGCATCAATCACTGGATACTAAAGTTGCTGTAACCTCAAGGTATTACAAATGTTTGTAACCATCAAATGGCATGTCTCATAATATTTAAGTTCATTTTGGTCACTATCCAAAACATATTGTGACCCTTCTGGCAACCAAGATGTGAAAGCAGACCCAAACAGCAATTCAGGAATGACCCTATTTCGCTCACCCTTCCTCAGATGTGCAACACATTCAAGACTGCACTGAGAATATAATGGGGTCCATTTTCTTCAGGAAACAATTCAAGTAAATAAAAGAGCACCAACATGACCTCGGAAGTGGGATTTTTTCCCTGAAAAAAATGGCCATAACAATACCAGCTAGGCCATAACATTACTAGCCACATACCTGAAGAAATTGACATTGGAATTGATAAAGGAATTTGATTTTGCCATATCCTATGGAATTATTTAACTAAATTACCTTAATTAGAGCAATTACAATACATGATAGTGTATATTGGAATAAGAGAGCTACTACTCTGTCTAGATAATTAGAACAGGTTTGTTCAAAACCTTGCATTGTTTCTCCAGTATGCATTTGCATGTTTCTTTGTGGCTATTAAGTTCCTGTTCATGGGAAGAAGTTCACACACTAGTAAATAATTTACAAATCTCACCTTGCTCCTCTTCAATAAACCTTAGGAGAAAAACTCATCCAGGCCTATGCCTGATCTTCTAGTATGAACTGCAAGCAACAGTATCATTGGACTTTATCTTTACAGCTGTCTGACATTATGTGGTTCATATTTATGTTTACTGTGATAAATTTTCATTAAATATTTCCACAGAGAATTTCCCTGATAAACAAGAGGTATATAATTTATTTTTGAAAGGGAAATTTTTCCCTGAACATGTTAGGGTATTATTTATCTATTTAGTGACATTTTGATGAGGAATTTTTCCTGATATATTGAAATTTTCCAATAGAATGGTAAATATATAAATAGAAAAATATTAAACCCAGTTCTTTATAGATAGTATGGTTGTTTCCTCTCCTGTCCATGGAGTCACCCATAAATGTTTACCTAAAAGTAGATATTCCCTTTTAGACATAATAAACTATGTTCAGAGGTGAAGCAAACAGAATGCTTCAAATTAATTTCAAGTTTTCTCAAGAGAGGGATTTGGAGAAAGGATATGTATCAAGAGGAAAACCAAAGATATTTCAGGACTTTGCTGGAGTTCTGTTTATGCCTTTTCTTCCATGGCTATACTAGTAAATGTGAGATAAAGATAAACACACAAATAAATATATAGATGAAAAGACATGGAGATTTTAGTGTTTACTCTTCCTTGTATATCTAAATGTATTTTAAAAATTTTCTACAATGTTTATTCCACTGAACAGAGTGGCTTTTTGTTTAGAGTGGTAAGTGGAAGCAGGGTACTCCAGAGACAGGTGCTTTGCTCACTACAAACAAGACAAAGTAGGAAGATCTATTCCAATTCAGAAATTGAACAGGGCTCTTGCCATACAAGCTGTTGCTTTTTTACTTGCAACTACCAGAAAGTGGAACTGTTCAAATTAACTAAATATAGAAAAATCATATTGGAAAAACCTGCACATAGTTGTAGGGGAAGGTGACAAACGGTATCTGCACGTCAGATACAGGAATAAGAAACAGAACGTTTGGTATAAAGATAAAAAGTGCTGCTCACTGAGGATCTGTAGCATTGGTTATCCATTCTGAAAGTAAAAATATGGGTACAGAGATGCTGGTGTGCAGAGTTGTGGAACTAGCTTTTGGCAAAATTGCTCTCTGTATGTCAATTTTGAGTTTGGTTTAAACACTGACAGACACAGAAGCAGGGAAGCAACTGAAGAGCTAAAGGCATAATAAATTGTTCCTGGTTTGTGTTAGATAAAATTAAATCACTTTCATGAGGAAGGCTTCACTTGAGACTTTTTGAGGATTGGTGCTTAGGAAGGTACAAGCTGTAGCCTTTGGAAAGAAAATCTGTATGAAGATCTAATGCTTTTGATGCAAGGCAAAGAATTTTTTATGTGCTGAAATTCAGTGCAGGAAACAGCCAAAGGCACAAATGGCAGCCTGAAGCCCTGTGTCCAGTTCTGACTTTGACAGATGTTCCACTAAGTATCTTTATCCCAGTGTGAGATGTTTATTGTGATTTCACCAAATTAACACAATGTCCATAAATTTTACTTTCAGTGTTCTAGCAAGGTGCTTAAGTATTGCCATTTAGATGCAATTACAGTGATGTTACGGTTCAATTGTATGAGCATGAGAGTACAAAGGTGTGAAAATAAAATACTCGTGCGGGACTGTCTGTGGCAGATACATTTTCTGTATGCTCCATTATAGTGCTCTCCTGCACTGGTCAGCTGAGCTGATACATGCAGGAGAGGCTGTAATTCATTGCAGGTGAAAGCTACCAGCATAATCAGTATGAACTAGCACTAAACAAAAGCAGTAAGGGCTCACGATCTTAGCTGGCTTCACTGAAGCACCATGGAGATGTGCTAGCTCACATTGCCAGTGCATGTCTTTCATCTTGCCGTTTTCAGGCTCCCATTCCCTTTCCCTCTGCTCTTTATTTGCTATGGTAACAACACATCTCATCTCTGCAAAAAAAAAAAGGTCTGCCTATGGCTTCAATATCCACTTGGGGTGTAAAATTTCTGCTGGGCAAAACAGTAGAACATGGCAGTGTTTTGTGCCCTGACAGAGGTCGTCCCTCTGCTTGGTTTGTGGTCCTCATGGGCTCCACCTGGAAGAAAAAGGCTCTGTGGCTGTTCATGTACCCTGGGGGCAACACATAGCTGGGAAATACCTCAGGCACCTTTCTCTTCCTGGCTGCTCATGGGATTTGCTGCCTGGGGTCTCAAATGTCAAAATCTAACCTGGGCGAGAAATGCTTTCCAGTATGATACCACAAAGGGTTGCAAAGCTATTCAGGCAATGGAGAAATGCCTACAGTTATTCTCTGGTCTTTTACTTATAAAATGCTGTCAGAGGAAACATGGAGAATAGAAGATTCTTTCAGCTTAGCTGATAAAATAAAGAAGTTATAAGAAAAATTTTAGTTAGACACAACAGAAAAGTTTTGGATTTACCCAGTTTTTGGGATTTTGTTTTTCAAAATGGGGAAGGAGCGAAAGGGAAGACCATCTTCCTGGGGCCTATCTGTAATCTTTAAATTTTCTTTAAACATGTTTCTAAGTGAAAAAATGTAAGTGAAAGTATTTTATTAAACAAGATCGAAAAAAATTCTAAAATTTTCTACTCTTTTTGACTGTTGTTATTGAATAGACTCCGTTTCAACTAAGAATAATATTGTTCTCCTGGATACTTCTTTTTCTAGATTTGCAAAATGATTTAATGGTGAACATTTTTTACTCAAGAATATTGAGCACAATGTGCTTAAATACTACATGTTAATGTAAATTTGAATTTAATAAACACTGATTTTATTCACATTTTATTTATAGATGCTTATTTATGTTGATTTTATTTGTAAGTTGGTTACATTTATTTCCAAAGATTTTCACAATTCATGTTTGCTCCATTACTCTCCACTGCTGGTATGTCTGCTTCCTGCCTTTATTGACTGAATTTGAAAAAGAAGTTAACTGAAATATCAGAAATTCAGAATTTTAGTGAGCCAGATATTCCAACTGAATTTCAGGCCTATGTTTTTGCTTGCTTATTTTCTGTCTGAATTCTGTCTCTCAGAAAGGTTTTTCAACTTCATGTAGTGCACAATCAGGTGATTAAGAAGCCCAGTGCCAACCATTGCACCTGTACGTCTTCTACTTGAAAAAAAATTAAAGTGGTAATGCCTGTGGAGTTGTCGTTAAAGACTGCAATTCTCCATAATGTAGATTCTGAATTTTACATTTTTGTTGTTTTTAGAAAATATTGTTGCTGCACAAGACATGGCATGAATTCAAAGAAAACCTGTCAGGAGAAACTGAATAGATCGGGGTTTTTTTCAAGGTTGTGATAGGTGGATACCCATGGTAAGCTTTATCAGCCAGGCAAACCCTAAACTGTGTCAGTTTACCTAACCCTAAACCCTAGTCATGCTTTGCTGGGACTGATGTTACCCAAAATCCATGTTTCAGCTTAGCTGCAGAGACAGTCAGTGCCAGCCTTCTACCTTTTCTTTCTTTTTCTTGTATTTTCAAAGCACAGAAGAAATAAAGCTTTCAGCAGTTGTGTGCACCAAGATACAGACATTCCGTCTGAGAATTAACAGAAGAAACAGGGCTAGCTAAAGAAAGAAGATGCACTTTTTTGAAGATATTCTTAAAACTATTTTCTCATTACCTTTAACATGAGGAGGAATCACAAATGTGTCTTAATGGATATCTGTTGAGATCCAGCTGTTGTGTATTATTATTTATCTGAATGACAAAATACCAGAGTGGATCACACATGCAGCTGTCCCAAAAAATATAGCTGTCTATCAGAAGATTTCTGGAAGCTGGGGTTTTGTGTGAAAAATAAATATACGTGTTTTGTACATGAATCTAAGTAGAATATAAAGTTTGAAATCTTAGCACATAGGTAAATTTTTGCATTAATCAGTAATTGCTGAAGAGGAAAAGAAAATTGTCCTGATATTAATTATAAAATTACCTAAACATTTTCAGTCCCTTTTTCCCAAAAAGGCCTGGAAGGCTTTTTAGATTTCTGTGTGATTCTACTGACATCAAGATGAGTGGTATTTCTGTATCTTGATATCAGAAATACAGTTGAGGTTGAAGGATCATCAAAATTATTCCTGGAGAAGTAAATGGTCAATGGCTGCAATACAAATATCTGCTCTAAGTCCATGCAAAGACATACTCTTTTGTATCACAGTACATGAAAGGGAAGCTTCACAGGAGACTTAAGCATTTTCTGCTGCTAAAATGGTCTTAACAGCTAATTTTCTTGTTTTAATGGTGCACTTAATACTGCCTTTCCAAATATGATGGCAAGCAAGCTGGTCCCTCTAGTCTCTCTGTATTTAATTACTCCTCAGTTCCACACCCAAACCAAGTCTCCATTCTGATCTTTCAGACTAATTTCCTTGCAGT
This sequence comes from Origma solitaria, assembly GCA_013397895.1. NCBI lineage: Eukaryota > Metazoa > Chordata > Aves > Passeriformes > Acanthizidae > Origma > Origma solitaria. The sequence goes on from VZRL01003024.1 coordinate 103,343, forward strand.
TACTCTGGGAAAACCAACCTGTCATCCTTTAAAATCTCTTCCTTCTGAGTGTTCTGCACTGCATAGTTGACATGAGAGTCCTGATCTACCTCCGGCATTACCTGACTGACACAGAGATTGGATTTAGCTGGCAGTGAACTGACATACAGCTGATGTTGCTACCACCTTGCTTTCTCAATTTCATGTCTTTGGTGTAAGTCACTACTTTTAAGCACTAAAAACAACAAAAAGGATGAATATAAGTAATTCATGTGACTTAACATTTCACCTCTTAAAATCTAACTTCTTACCTCTTGAAATTATTTTAAATAGCTTTGTGGTATCATCCACTTTTCTATCAGAAAACTACTGTTATGTACATTATGTCTGTCTGTCTGTCTGTCTATGTATCTCAGGGCAGTAAAAGTGAAAAACAGAAATCCTCTCTGTTTGTATTATGCAACTGTCTTCTTCTGGCAGCTGGCTCCAACGTGCACCTCTGTGAATGTTGCCATGGAGACTCCAATTTAGGAGCAACTGGATTCGAGAATTTCCAGACCAGCAATATGTGACAAAACAAATACAGAAATTAAAGTGGTGCCTGCCCTTCAGATGGGAGTCAGGCAGGTCTGCTAGACCAGCCTGGAAGTGGGGCTGGAGGGAGAAGGACGTTGCTTGCACAAGTGATTAATTAATTCATCACTGTCCTTGTTATTCTTTATCATTTTGCTTTTCTCCCCAGCTGTTTTATGAAACAGAATTAATGTTAAATGATCGCTCTTTCTGACTAAATTGCTGCAGTAGCATCCAATGTGCACAGTTTCTACCTTTCCCCTGAAAGTCAGCCCAGTGTGTGCTCTTCCCTCAGGATGATGATTCACTAAGGCACTAGTTTGTACATCTGAATTTACAGGTATTTCTCTCCTGATGATACCCAAAAATATTTCCTTATTTTTATTGTGTGTTTCCATATTGTTTCTAGCCCTTCTATCACAGAAAACTTTGACAAAATTTATTGACTACAAGGACCCAAGAAAAAAAGGCAGTGAGAAAAACACTATCAGCATATTAACACAGCGAGCCAAAACTTACAATTTCTTTTTTTTCCTAGGTTAGGGGTAAGCCAGTGTCCAAAGGGTAAACAACTTATACCAGAAATCATGATAACCTTTGCCTCAGTGTTTCACAAGACTTAGTTTATTGGCAAGACTTGTTTGACAATATTCTGTGTGGAATTTTTTAAACATTTATTAGAAGAGGTGTATCTGTAAATTTTCCATGTTTTGGTTTTCACTATTTTGCTTTTCAACTCAATATCCTGGGAGTTTTGTTCCATTTGGTAGAATGACTGACAGAGTTGTGGATTAACAACTGCTGTTTTCTTGAATACTGTTATAAAAAAAAGACGAGACTGGAATTTAGTTTCAAAAAATATAAGTAACAGAAAAGTTGGGGTTTTTCACTGATATTATTTTGCTGGTGTTGACCTTAGTCCAAATTTTTATGTAGGTGTAACTTCTCTTTGAGAAGTTTAAGTCCTTTAAAGTCCCTTTTAAAGACTATTTTTCTGACAGAAAGCAATGATGGTGCTACTTTATGACTTGTTTGAAAAAAATATGTGCAGGTGGAAAATGCCTGTTGTGGTAAATCGGTTTTGTATTTTACCTTCAGGGAAAAATGGTTCTTTAAATCTTTGATTGAGAATGTAGTCAATATGCAAGACCACTGTACAGAGGGAACTAGGAAGTGAAAGTTTCCTAAGAACAGGATCTGTTGAGGCTACCACCACATGATTGAGAAACCTCGGTGACTAAGAGTGGCATCTGTCACACTTCCAGAAGCAGGGAGGAGGAATAGGCAGTGAGTGATCTTCAGTGATCTTCAGTGACCTGGTCCTACAGAAGGATCATAATTCAATATTCCCTTCACCTCAGATATTGAAACCTACAAATTGTCTCTCTCACCTTAGAGATTATTGAGGCTTCTCAGTGCTGGAATTGTGTCCCAAAGAGCCTCTCCTCCCTTTGTGGCTTCCTCCCTCTGTAGCATACTGAGATACTGTGCACTTCTCTGCCATAATGCCTTGTGGTCTTGCCATGACACTTGCCCTGAAGTAGCAGCGGCCACCAGAGCACACAAGTGACACAAAGCCAAACAGGTCCATGCAGAGCACTGCTGTGTAATTGCATTTGAGGGGGCATATATTCCTGTAGGAATAATGATCAAAGTGAGAGCAGAGAGCAAATGTCTTAGCAACCTACCTCACCAAGATTCATCTTCACTGCTCTCAACAGCAAACACTCTTTTATTCCAGCGAAATTGTTTAGATGATGGTTCACATTCCCTAGGGAAATGGTAAATAGGCTTGTTTGGCAGGAATGAAAGGCTCAAGGTATTCAGTATTCTGTGCACAGTCAGGTAGGATCTAGAAAGACGAAATAGGAAGGGAATGTGTGAAAGCAAGGAGGAACTCCTGTGTTATTTGGAACTTCCTTGATTGCCTTTATCAGCAATACGGTAAAAATTTTTCTTCCATTTTCTACCAATGCAGCTTCATAGTTTAAGACTTGAAAAACATGAAGTATTAACTCAGCAGTTCTTTGAGTACTAACTGGGTAAATTCTAGAGATTTATTGACAAACTCTGTATATGACCCCCATTGTACATAACTTACTATGAAAGAAGTTTATAGGTGGAATAAGGCTAGTCCAGAAATTTAAAGATACAATAGTTTATAATGTACTGGTATGTAATTTATGTTTTGCTAGCTGAGGTATTCTGTGTCTCCCTAAATTCTTTGTTACTTGAATAGAATAAAGAAAATCTAAGTTTGTGTTAAAGCAGAGTCTACCATGCAGTTATTTTTTGTAATAAGCATGTTTCACACTTTTTCAACTGCTTAAAAATGTGCTATTTAAATACTGAACAGGTATTTAATATTTCCTTTCTTCTACGAGTTGGTGTATTCTAAAGTTTTGTTCTCGTTGAAGCTTAGAGAAGCTTGACATCAGTTATTTGTACCCTGTCGTTGGACCGTTAGCAGATACCAGTAGATTTTGTTCCATGAGAAGAAAATCTTTCCTGCTGTCTCAACAGAATTGGCTCCTTGCATCTGTGCCACCAAACCATGGTAGAAGAGAAACAAATGAGGGAAACCATATGCCAGACCACATGGATCTTGGCTTCTTGTCATTCCTCCTCAAAGTCTGTCTAATATCAAGCCAGTCTTTAACTTCTGTACCCTTCACTGGCCTCAGCCTTGCATAAAATCTAAGAGACTTAAAAACTCTTTTTATAAAACTTCATGTATATTTCTGATACGATGTGTGTTTTTGAGAGAAAACAGTGATTAAACATAATACTTGGTGACATAATGGACAGAAAAGAATTTGTAGTAAAAACTTAAGATGCTACATGCTTCACCACACAGGAAAGCACAAATTCCTTTTGCATTTTCTGGAAATGTATGAGATGGGCAAATCATTGCAATGAAAGTACATGGCTCTTGAATGAAATCATTACATATATTTAAACCCAAAGAAAACAATGATATTTGCAGACCTTTTTTCTAGGCACTCATCTATTTAGTTAAGTCTGTCCCACTAAGCATTCATATTTAATTCACTGCTTTTTGCTGACAGTGATACTCAGAAATCAAATGAATATTTTCATAATGACATGAACAAACAGACATGTAGAAAAATGTTGTCAGTGATTCAGAGCAATGATTACATAAAGACTACATAAAGGAATATGTAGATGAGTACATGCATTAGGCAATATCAATATTTACTTAATCAAGTGCAGAGCACTTAAATGATAATAATAATTCATAGTTGTTTATAGGCAATCAGAGGAAAACCTAAGTAACACGCATCCCTTTGATAGCAAAAAAAGTGTGTATAATGCTTTTAGAAATATTCATTCAAATCATATGCAGTTAAATGTTACAAATTGGATTAGAGATGGTACGAGAATCCTTCAAAGACTGTTGTAAATTTAAATTTACAGAATATGTACAGCACAGCTTTTGGATGACTCACTATTCTCATTAATGGATACAATCGATATAATGTTTCTAGAATGCATCTTAATGTTTGGCTATAAACACCATATTTCTTCTTTATGTCTATTACAAGGCCAGAATCTATCAAAACCCTGCAGTTCCTGATTGGTTGATGCAACTTGTAGGGAAAATGATGGTTTTTTCTCCTTAGACTTTAATATCTAAATTCAAGAGGTTTATGGAGGTTTGGGAAAGCAAAGACAGAATGATGGAGGGCAGTGACAGTACATGTAGACTAAGCTTAGATTGTATTGCAATTGTCATGAGATAAGATGCTGTTTCTGTGGTTTGGGTTTTTTCCTTGTCCTTTCTCTTTAATCCACTAAGTCTTTCTCAACCCACAATTCTTTAAAAGTATACAACAATTTCTATGCACATCTGTTGTTCAAGTCAACAGTAAAGGAAACAATTTGTATAGAAAAAGCTTGTTTTGTTGGGTCTTTCTATGAATACAAAAGAAAATCTACAATATATAAGAAGAAACAGAAGAAAAATTGAAGAAAATAGTTTGGAATAGATGTATTTAATGGGAACTTGTTGAAAGAAAGGAAAAAGCAGTAATAGAAAAATAAGTACAGGGAATGTGAATTGTTGGGAGGAAGCACAAAAGAGAGTAAAAGTAAGGACAGATTGGTTTAGGGAAATTGAAAAGGAAAGAAAGGCATAAGGAGTATGCTTTCTGGCAGGACCCATGAGTTCAAACATATTATAAATGTAATAAATCCTAAAATTATCGTATCCTAATTATAAGACAGGTGTGATAAAATACATAACGATGAAAAGGAAAATTAAGTCAATGAATACTTCAGTATGTTGAAAGAAATGAGAATTTACATTTTTGTCTGGTAAAGATGATGAATTCAATCACTTGGTGTGATTCATGAAAACCAAAACAGTTTCTGGAGCATGACTGTGTTTGAAGCTCTTACATGCTGCCTTTGTTTTACATGGTAAATTGAGATTTTTGAAAACTAACCATGTCATGGTTTGGGACTGGCACTCCTGCTCCCCTCTACTGAGAGACAAAAAGCAGAGGTTGTGGGTTGAAATAAGAACAATTTACTGGAAACAGCCATGAGATACGAAAATGAACAGCAACAATATTAACAACAAAAGTATACAAAATGAGGGTGACTTACACAGCAAAATTGCTCACTGCTCAGCCTGACCCAGCATGGCCCCAGGTGATGAACAGCAGTGCCTGGACCCTCCACACCCACACTTTTTTCCCAGCAGCTCACCACCTTACTCCACAGGAAAGGAACACCTTTGCTTCTAGGAAGTGGAAGAGGGTCCCTTTTCTCCACCCCTGGCCATGACGTAAGATGGCATGGAATAACACAAGGTCTTGACCATGCCCATACAGCTCCAGGCTCTGCCTTCTCATGCCTACTGTGAAAAATTAACTCTGTCCTTGGCTGAAATCAGGACAACAATTATGAAATGTTTATTTCAATACCTTTTACAATTTTGTTTGGAACTGCAGAGAGCAGAAATAAGGGTAGAAGAGAGGAAGGGAAAGAAATCCTTTCCACAATTCCTAGTAGACTGAAAATTTTCTTCCCATTGCCCACACATAAAGTGGGCTCACAGAGTTGGTTGTAAATTAATTATTATGGTGACAATACCAGGTCAATTAACAGGCAAGCTGATGAAGAAAAATATTAATAAAGGACATTAAAGGACAGAAACATTTATTGTATCAACTCCATTCTGCTTAGTGCATTTAGCTTACTGCTTCATGATATCCTAATTTTTAAAAATATCGCATACAAGACCAGCAAAATTGAGGAAAATGGATTAATAACTAGTCAACTGACTTCTCAAAGTGGGAAAATACATTGAGTGGAACTAGGAGGGACTAGTTGTGACAGAATAACAAAAACAGCAGTGCTGATTTAAAAATTAATATGATAAAAGATGTATCTGTGATTTCAGCATTGTTCAAAGAGATACTAAAATACAAAGACCACTTTTGTATATATATACTTCAAAAAGCTGGAATTGAAAATAATGAAATGGAGAAAGGAAATGGTGTGTGAAAAAGCCATAAGAACACTTTAAGAGCTAAAAAAAAATTAGGTTTATGGGTTCTGCCTAATTAGAATACTAAAATTAAGACCATGAATTGATTTGATCATACCATATACTTAGCTTTGCTGGATAAGGCATTAATCCTTCAGTGTTTAAAGACAACAACAAAGATGGCTGGGATTCAATGAGACATGCTGAAAATGGAATAGTATTTTTTTCCTTATGACTGAATATGAATAAACATCAGAACATGTGAGATAGATTTTCTGTCTTTGACTGTCTTCAGCTCAGACTCTTAGCCCTTCTAAACACATTAGCTTTTGTTCTTACTGAAGGAAAAAACTCTGACATTTGATGGTCCGTGTTATGAAATGCATTAGACTAGATGTTCTGATAAACATTTTTGGTCTTAGAATACGAGTTTGAGAGTTTAGGAAAAAAAAGACAACAGAGAAATATCACCATTTTTAATCAAAGCAGCAAAACAGAGAACATGAGACTGCAGTTTGGGCCCAATGAGTCCTGCATCAAGTCCAAAGACTTGCAGTTAAAATAGAGCATTCAGTGTAATCGTCCCATTCCTGGGAAAGTCAGCAGTTTAATGGGAGCCTTTTTGTACACATTAAATTGTGGAACTGAAACAGAGTCCCAGCTTCAGGGTTTCAGTACATACCAAATTGCTATCCATGCCAGTATCAGACACAGTGTGATCATATGCCCTGAGTCGTCTCAGGTCCCCATGGCTCCCACCTTCAACAGGAAGAGGAGGAAAGCTGCAGCATCAGCAGCAATTTGGATAATCATGGATCAAGGTAACAGTGGGTGCTAAAAAGCATGCCTGAATCCAAACTATTTCAGAGATTCTGGTTCCAAATAAATTTCCTTACCATGGTGCAACCATAGCTTTGCTATCAAACTACACTCTACCTGTCAGTATCTTTTATGGTAACTTGATTGGTCACCTGCTCTTGGTGTTAGTCTTCAAGGAAAAATATGGAACCTGATGTATCTCAGTACTTGAGGCAGCATTGATATCTGCTGCTGTATTCCACAACTCCCCACAGCAATACATCCCTGAGAGCCTGCACTGCAGAACACCTGGTATACATTCTGCACAGTATCTATTTTAACAGTTTTAATTTGAAAGATTATTTTCAGTCCTACTTTACATATTTCAGTTATGATCATAAACTTTGATCAGCATTTAGTAACAGGATGTCAAGGCAATATGGCATATGCTTTCTAATTGGTATCACAGAGTCTTGCATTGAAGTGGAATCCTACTTTAGAGACATCTGCCTACTTAGAGTGTTATAAACAGAATATATCCTTTTTCCTTCTGCTTGAAGGGTTACATAAGTACTTTTTGCTGATATATTTAAAGGGCTTAAAATTAATACTGTAGCTGGATGTTTTAAGAATACCAACAGAGGAATAACTTCCCCCACTTAAACCAGACATTATTATTGAATCTTATTTATTGTTCCTCATGTTGCATTCATGATTGGAATGCATAAAAAGTGAAGAATGTTATTCAGCTTGTCTACTTCTAAGTCTAGACTTTTGTCTTGCCTACTGTAGTAACATAAGACTGTGACGATTAAAGGTGATTATTTAAATCAGGTTTATTTCTAAGAATGTGACATATATTTCTTACCCTGGCTAGTCTGAGCTACCAAACTACAATTAAAATTGGGAGTTAAACTGAAAAATTACATTCCACATGTAGGACCTCAAATTAACTGCCAGGTTGTGTCCATAAAGTCATAAATTCCCTGAGTTAAGGAGTGGACTGAAGTCTTCTGAAGCAGTGATCTCTATCTACTCTCCATTCATCTGCACTGATAGCAATATGTCAGCCTGGACAGGCTCCTGTTTTACATCACTCTCTCTTGCTTTATATGACCTAAGATGTTTTAGGAAGGACCCTACTGGGTGACCCATCTGGACCAGATGATATTACCACAAGACAAACTAGTTTTTTCCTGCTGGAAGGGAGGCATGTCTAGGACAGGACAGTAATTGTTCCCTTCCACATCATGACCTGATGGTGCTATCAGCTCAGATGTTCTACAACATGATCCAAACCTGAATGTAATTACAGCCTGGCACTGAGTATTCTGATCATGAGTCTCTGAGCTCAAGCTTAGTCACAAGCTTCAGATATCACATAGCTACCCTTATATCTCGTATGTAGTCTTGGAAAACTTGTGCACTCCTGGCATTTAAATAAAGGGCTTGATTTCCAGAGATGTCAATCATTGCAGTGATGTTCACTGAGAAGCTAGTACTCAGAATTTTTAAAAATAAAGGCATTAGAATTCAAGTGGCTAAATATGAATTTAATAGTTTAACTACAGACAGAAAATGTTTGACTCTTTCTTCTTTCATTCTCTCTAATATTAAGGAAAGTAATTTTTCTCATTATAATGATGATTTTAGCAACATACCATTAAGACTCAGTCAAGCAATTTGTACTCCTGTTGCCAGGCATTTAAGTTGTGCTTACCTATCACAGTGCAGTACCAATATAGGAAAAAGTGGATAATCTCTAGAGGAGCTGTGCTGAGACCTGGAAATACTATGTACTTTATTGTTCAGCATTTTTTGGTGAATTTTATATCCTTCCTCTGGTATGTAGCCTGCATGTATTCATTATTACTACATAACACAAAAGTTCCACAGGTCACTGCAGGTGGAAGGACTTTCACAGGTCATTCATTAAAAGGATCAGCTGTTGCATCATTAAATTTTAACATCATAATTGTTCTCTGTGTTTATTCTCATGAGGTCTTTTCTACCACCATACCAATTCTTTCATGCATTTTAACATCTTGACTCAATCAAGGTAATCTTCTGGTTAAAAATGTTCATGTACAGTTGCAAGTTTATAATAAGTTTGCTATTCATGTTGCAAAGAAGTTCTTAGGTTTTTCATCAAAGAATTTCTACATGGGGCCAAATCCTGATCTTACTAGCCATGTAGGTATTGCTCTTGCTCTACATTGAACTGATCCTATGAGTAAAAATAAAACTGTTTCAAGATCTTTCATGGGACAGAAAGTTTTCTCTAAACATTTTAAACCTTCAATAACTTCCCTATAGTGTAGTTTCTTTGTTTCTATTTCACTTTTAAAACATTTGTCTAGTGCTGTGGGTAGCATGAAATCATTACTAGAGTTCTACACGAGTGTTTTTTCAGAGAACATTGTACACAACTACAATTAGCCCTGGCTAAGTCTGGAAAGAGACCTTCGTATCACAATCTGGAATTTATCTCATTGAGAACATTCAGTTTACACTTACCTTGTTTGCAACATATAGAACACTAAATGAAAATAAAAAAAAAATCACTGGAAAGCTGCCGGTGAAGAAACAATGACATTTGAAAAACAAAAATACCCTTAAAATTTTACTTAAGAAGTCATCACTGCTAGGTAAAACCTCCCTGCTGAGATAATTTTAGAACCAACTCTTGATATTTTCTGTTCTTGCATAAAAGTATGAACATTGAACACTTAGAGCCTACTGTGCTGTCAAACAATCCAAGGCAAACTATGCAATACATTGTTGTTTTCTAAACATTAGCCTGTAGGAGACAGAAGAACTATTTCAAATCTTCTTTGAAACTATCAACTCCTCTGACAAATGGAATTTTGAAGAAGAGTCTTAAAGAGAGGTTGCACTTTTTATCTCAGAAAGCCAAATTTCACTCAACAGAAGAGAGAAAGCATAGAGAGCTTAATACAGTGTCTCTAGAAATGCAGTCAATAACAGTATACTTGTGATAACTGCACAGTTATACAGATAGCGATTAAGAAACTAGAAATTCTGTTTTTCAAATCTGTCATATTTGAGTGGTAGGATGAAAGGTGTCTATCTAGACCAGTAGTTAGGAAAGAGAAACTTCCATTAGGAACTTAGAAAGGATAAATATGGTTTTGTGTGACAATGTAGAAATGGCATATTGCAAACTGTTGGTTTTTAAATCTAGAGAAAGACGGGGAGAGGGAAAAGAGGTGGAAATTCCGATATTTTCTTAAAAACTACATACTTTCTTAAATCACTTTAAAAGGCAGAAAAGCTGAAGGAATTTGAAAGGTTAACAGAAGTGTACCAAAGATTCTTGCCTAGTATTTGGAATACAGTTTTTAAGAACTTCCTTAATCTACAAAAGCACATGATTATAGATTTTTATTCCAGACACATGTGACAGACTGACCTGCATAAATCTCTCATCTTAGTCTGAGTATTTAAAAATGGATATGATTGGAAAGGTCTACTGTGTCAATGGAAATTAACGTATTAATGGTATAAGGGGATGCATTTTATACAGCTCATTATGAATTTGAATATTTAAAAAATTAGAATGTTTTACAATGCTTTCTACCCATAATTATAATGAATATTAAGTATGAATAGAAAAATGTTCTTGCATAATACTTGCTCTTTATTAACCTCAGTCCCGGAACATTTCAGTTTTAAAATTAAATTATTGTGTCCTTTTTTTCCTATAGCTAATGTCATAGCACAAAGCCATTCTAATATAAGCATTACTGAAATAAATACCTGTTGAATTCTACTCATTTTTTTAATGTATGTCATTCAGAGTTTGTGACAAATAAAACAGAGTTGTAGATTGCAGTTTTTTCAGAATATGGAGTCAGAAAGTGACTCAGATGGTAGCTTTTCACATGGTTTTAATGACTATTGTGGAAAATAGTAAGAAAATGAATGTCTTTAAACAGTGTTAGCACTTTTGTTTCTCAGACATTTGCACAGACCAAATCTAATTGTAATTTTTTTTTCTAAATGTGAAAGAAAGTGCAGGGCAACTTTGTCTGGCCTGAAACTCAGATCACTTTCAGGAACATAAGGTTTTTAATGTGTTCTGCCAGCTGTGAGTCACACCCTAGATTTTAACAAGAGTGACCCAGGAATTGTGCTGAAAAATACTTTTATTTTAGGACAGCTTGGTTCTCTGTAATATTCTTCCTAAAGGTGTTCTTTATCAATTGACCTATAATAAGTCAGGCTTGGTCTGGAAACATATTGGCTGCACTGAATAGCACACAAATCAAATGCAGTCTAATACTCCATAAACAAATGAAAATAAAAACAGAAAAAGGGAGAAAAAAGGAGATGATGGCTTCAACTCATCTATTTCCTATTTAGTTTAAAAATGCTGAGAGTAACTGGATTAGCTGGATCTTAAAAAATAAATGAGTGTTAAGTGAGATCAAAATCTAACAAACAGGTAAATTAGATGGTCAGAGTAGAAGAGGCATCCTGGATTAAAGCAAAGAGATACCTGTGAAATAGAAGGTGTTGAAGCTGATGGACAAGACCGTAGAAAAGGAAATGGGATGCAGCTAAGGGTTACAGGCAGGAATGCTGTATACAAAGCTTAGAAATGAAAGGATGTTTTGAAGCACAGTGTCGTGCTCAGGAAGTGAAGGGTTGAAAAGAGAGCCATGGCAGGGCCTGCATTCGCGGGAGCTCAGTCTGAGGAGCTGAACATCCTCCAGAGGACATATAAGCTCACACCCTCCAGGAAGAACAACTGGTTTTGTTTTCCAGAGACATGGACTTTAAAACATCTTTGGTGATTTGGTCACAATCTCAACATGGGAAATAAAGAGAAGAAAAGGATGACAGATTCCTTCTATCTTTGATAAACTCTTAGTTTATGTTGCACTTGTCAAAACTAAAATTTTATGTGATTGGTGAAAACTCCAAGTTATGTGCCAACTAATATTTTTCAAATATTACTATAGTTTTCAGAATTGAAATGTGACAGATTCAGTTACCACTGCAAAGAGGAAGATTAATAAAAAGAAAGGTGTAAAATAGGATCAGCGAGAGTGTTTGGATAGCTTCTCAAGGCTTGCTTCTAGCATTCTAATATAAAAAAGTGGAAATGAGCTGAATAGTGGACTGTAATTACCTTCCAGTCTTCATTTTCCCTTCAGCTTTTCTCTTAGTTGCTTACTTGCAACCTGTACAGGATGCATATGATTTAATACACACTTTATCTGAGCCTGATTGTGAATTTCTAAATCAAGCAATTTTTATTTGCTTTACTCTGTGAAATGTGGTAAAGTATGTGTATGCTATGTGATGTGCTAACTAAGGAATTTATATTCCACTTGACAGCACATTAGTGCTAAACATTTGATTGGCCTTTATAAGATCCTTTTCTGACCAAAAATAAAACTGAACTAGAAATTATGTTCATCATATACCAAACCAGCCAAAACAAACTCTTCAGAACGATGACCCTCAGATATGCTCATTAACAGGTAAGATATTTATTTCATTCTATCTACAGCCCTTGGAAACGAAATGCATTATTATAAGTATACATCTAAAAATGGCTTGTCCCTACTCTCCTATAGCTATCTTCTCCCTCTTTTTCCTTTGAGAAGTGTGAATTTACAGCAATAAATTTGCTTCTTTTCTCCAGCCCAGTGCTACAGCTTCTGTAAGTTTTCTCTTTTTTCTGTATCCTAGTTATGATATGTCCACTTTGGTTCAAAGAAAATATAAACAGCCCTGGAGTCTCTAAGATCTATCTCAGTGCCTGCTCTTGGTCCCCATTGTGGAAGACTGATGCATTCAGGCCTCTTTCTGAGCCTCTGCCACCTGATGATGCTGAATGTTTGGGAGAAGTGGAATGGCTTTGCTCTGTTCAGGAAACCAAATGTAAATTCGGCACAGAGCAAGATATCCCTCAGATAAAGAGAATTCTCAATTATTACAAAAAATGTAGATGGAACTTTTTGTTGTTATTGGGTTTTGCTTATAGAAGGAGCAAAATATCAGAATATTTTACTTCACAAGCATGAAATAGTTTGCCATGAAAGTCACGTGTGGATGACACAATCACCTGAATGGAACTGCTACTGTTGACTCAGCAGTTCCCAGAAGATATGCCGAGAATCCTGTGGAGCTGAGAAAGGGAGTTACCTACTCCCTTAGTATGCTTTCTAGCTTGGTGGCAGTTTGGAACCTGAAACACTCAAATTTCCAGGAACTTCAGGACCTACATCTTAGAAACCAGGAAATCTAAGATGCTTCTCCAGTACCTTCTCCATGGAGACACACACAAGCCTGCAGAAAATGTTTCTGAAAGACAAATAAATTGTGATCTCCTGGCAGCAGCCACCTGTAGAAAAGAACATAGGAAGCAGGGAGCAAAAGCAGCTCCTGCGCAGCATGTCTCTTCAGCTTCCAGTAAGTGAATCTCCAGAGCCTACTTTAACCTGATCTAACCTCATTAAACTGCTGCGAAGACTGCATGGAGTCTAACTTTCTGAAAACTAAAACTTTATTATAGACTATGAAGTTACTACAACACAGAAAAACATTTACTTTACTTGCCTGTTTTATCTTTTTTTTCTGTAACTTGGTATGGCTTGATTGCATTCTAAGTTTTCCCTGCGCTGATTTTTCATTATAAAGGACCTCAGGAAGTCTGAACTCAGTTCAGCTCATGGGCCATTTTTTTAATCTCATAGATGTAATGATAGAGTGAATCATGGCCAGCTACTTTTCACAAAACAAAATCTTCCATTTGGAACAAAATTTTTCTTAGAAAACATATCCCAAACCAAGCTTACTATATATGTTATCCATATGCGAATCAGAAGCACCTAGGCACTTAATTTCTTTTTCTATTCAACTGTCCACACATCCTATCCTTGCCCTCATCCTCAAATATTTCTTTAGGTTTAGGAAGCCAATAAGAGAAGTACATATTATTTCCCACATGAATAAGTCTGGCATTTAGAAAGACATATTTATTTCCATGTTAAGAGCATCTCTACCATCTCTCCAGAACATTTTGGGAAGTTTCTAAGGATGTGAAAGGTAGTAGGAAACTCATATCAGTCAACTCGGTTATGTTCCCTTAGTACAAGAAAAATAAGCACTTCCACATGATATATTCAGATTTAACTTATTAGTTCTACAGATATTTCCTTATGCCATATGTCTCTAATGCCTAAATATTACTTGTAACCTTTGCTTTTAATCTCTTTTCCCCCTTCAAGTAATCTGAAGACTCTTGTCCCACACAGACGATTTACTGAATACAGAACTCCTCTAACTTTAAGCTGTTGAAAACTGGACTGGATGAAATTTTATTCTGTTTAACTAGTTTTGTAAATGCAGCTCTTGAATGAGTTGGTGTGATCTTCAACATGCATCTTACAAAATTTTCATAAACTGAAAGCTTTATTTTCTTTCCTTTTTTTTAATGAACAAGACATAAGAAAAATTTCCCTTCTTACCCAATGTAGTGTACCTACACTCAGCATTTATCCTTGTTTTGATATTTTGCAGAGGAGAATTAAAAGTCTGATAATTCCCATGCCAATATAATCAACAAAATGGAGGGCAAATTGTATTCATCTTACATTTCTTCTCTGTCTACTTCATCTGAAATGTGTTGTTCAGGATCACCAGATCAGAGACTTTCACAAGCAGACTACAGATATAATAGGTTCAGTAAATTTGTAGTCATTGAATTTGTTCTGACAAGATCTACCTGCAATAGAACTTTGTTGCATTTTGTCCCTTTGTCCTCTTATCACCACATCCTTCATTGACTGTCTCTTCAGAATCTGTTCTAAAATCTTGAGTAATAGTAAGGTCAATTAATTGGGACTTTCACTTTTTTTTCTTCATCTGTTCTACAGGCAGAAGAATGTTGACAGGTTCTTTGGAAAATCCTTGCTATTAAACATTCTGTATCATAAGCCATTACTATTATAACTTAATACTTCACAGAATTTAAAAACTTTCCTTAAAAATTTACAAGTATTTTTTGACAAATGGCAATGAAAACTTCCTTTGTTTTTTACATCTTGTCATTCTAATTATATGTTTCAGTATAACCAAAAAACACTGATTGGAAGGACCATACAAAGAATTTGGACATTTTTCTTAATATCTTGTCTGATTACTGCTTGCTTAGTTTGAGTCTTGCGCCCTTTCCATCACCTTTCATTTGGTCAGGAATTTATTTTCTGTCTCTTCAGAGTTATCTTTTGAGTATTTAAGCGCTGTTTCTGTATCACCTTTGGAGGTTCTATTCTTACAGCTAAACGATGCCCATACACTCTCCTCATATATTATCTCTTTCAAAACAGTCTTATGGTCTGTCCCATGGTTTTCTCATTAGGCCACACCTTTTCTGCTGTGCAGTATCAGAACCTGGACAAAATATCCCCTGAAGTTTTATTAAAGCTAAGTAGAATATATTTCTAACATATGTTGTGTTTGTTATTCTGCCAATTAGAGGGAAAAGAAAGGTGTCACCTTTATCAGAAATGGGATGCCATTTTGTATTTATGATTGGACTGGAATCCATGACACTCAGGTTTTCTCCTTAGGATTAATGATTTATCTAGTTCTGTACTCTCTTTACATAGTTGATTACTGCAGCTTAAATGTACAATTTTCCACTTGTCTTATTAGAAGACTTTCAGCTCCTTTCTGGTTTGAAATTATTTTGCATTCTTGTCCAGAAACTTAGTCTCCCCATTATTTTCAATAACTATTTATGTATTCTCTACGTATAATGAAAATTCTCTCTGTTTGTCACTTAGTGTATTAAAAATATTAGTGTTAATGAAAATGTTAATGAAATCAGATGTGAACTCTGATTAAGTTTATTCTTTACACTTTCATTTCTACTGTAAACTGAGTAGCTTTCCAACCATTTATGTATTTGAGATTAGTTTTACTGTACTGGTTTACAGCTGCTCAAAGTTCCCCCAGACTACTTGTGAGAATGTCATATGGGAGAGTGATGGGCAAAATCCTTACAAAAGTCAAGATAACTTTCCTTTTTGTACAACTCTGGTACCTTTTTAAAGAAAAATAGGTCAATTCAATGCAGACTATTTCTACAAATTCATGTTATCTCTTATACATCTAGGCTGGGTTTTTTAGGTGCTTACAGATTTTCTATCCATTTTCTAGGAATCAAGCTGAATACCCTAATTATAATTATGTCACTTCTTTTTTTCCCCTCACCTTTTGGAAAATAGACATTATGTGAAGAATGAACATAATGAAGATGCTATTACTGCAAATCATTTTCCCTCTTTTAGGGTAAGCTGAACTCAAAGTTCAATAGTGTAATACAATAAATGGGAAATTCTACATGTAAAAATAAAGAAAAGTAATCAGTTGTTGTGCAGAGTAGAATCCGAGCACTCAAAGACAAACATCAGGAGATCTAAGAATCCATCATCATTTTCTTTTAGCATTTAGAGACAACTAATTCAGACCCCAGCAATCTGGAACATAGATTTTTGTCTACATGCACTTTTCCTGGTCACACTGTTCATTCAGTGAATTGGTGTCTGCAATTTCATTAGCTATGGGATTGATCTTTGCAGGTTTTTTTGTAAAATCATGTAAAATGGCATTGAACATGTGATTTTCTTGATATCACCTACCAATAACTTTCCCCTCTGCTGAGAGTGGAGCAATGGTTTTCCTGGACTCCCTCATTTTCAAAGCTATTTTCTTTCACGATCTCTGGGTGGCTAAATATCTTCTTTTGCCATAGCCCACGTAATTTTGTCCTTAGTCTTTAGTTTTATTTGTCCTTTAGAATACTTCTTGCATGCATTGTTCTTGAACTTGAGGTTAGTATCCATTTTATGGTCAAACTGTTGTCCTTGTACCATTCTAATCTTTCCTCATCAGTATAACAGTTTGTAATTGTGCCCTTGTTATTGACTCTTCAAAGACATGCCAAGTCTTCTTAAATTCTTTTTTTTCTGAGACTTCCCTCACACATTTCTTTATCAATTCTCTGAGTTTAATGGGGACTGTCATCCTGCAATCTGGTGGTCCAATTTCCTTCTTTTTATTTTACTTCAAATTTTTTTTCTAGATTTTCCACATATTCAAAAGCCTGGGAATGTGTTCTCTTTTGTCTCATCAAAGAATTTTTCTCCTTAAATAAGGCTCTTATTTATATTGTTTCCAATTGTATCACCTTTACCAAAAAAGACTGTCGTCAATGGATCATATAAACCTGTTGGAGACAGTTTTTTGTCAGTAGTTTTCTAGAAAACACATAGATAAAATCTTCTATAATCTCCAACTACTTTGTTATCATTCAGGCAACTGCTAATTGAAAACCATTTTCTTACATCTTTTATTCTCTTTTCTGTTCCCTCTTCCAATCTGATGTTTATTTTTCTCTTTTCTTTATCAGAGTGCCATTCATTGCTCATTTGTTTTTTTTTTCCATTTCTTTTTTGCTGTTGTCTTCAGTTACCCAATTTTTGTCTCATACTCCACTCACTCTGAAAATAATTGGTTTAAAAAGTAAGATCACATTTAGAGTTTAGAGTCTAAAGCTATCTCTGTGGGAAGTGAACTTTAAAACTAGTTTCAAAAATATTTCTCCTACAAGTTAAAATATTTATGATTTACTCCATTTTTTTCTATAATTACACTTTTTAAAAAAAGATTTTCCTTTTTACTTGCAAATCTTAAGGATATGTCACTTTTGTACCATAGGTATTTAGTTTATTTTAGTTTATTTTTTCTCTCTTCTAAATACATACGTATTGTTAAAATCTCCAAATAAACATATCGGTGCAAGACCTGTGATTTAGTTAGCTGACTTCCATCCTGACTAAGGCACAGTTCCATGGCATTATTCCAAGAAGGTCCCTGAAGAACACAAACCTAGCTATCCTGAAATCCAAGGTTTTGATCCTACTCAGTACGCTGCTTCCTCCTCATAGGATATTCAGCTCTATGATCTTTTGGTCACTGTAGCCATGCTGCCCTAGGCCTTCACATCTCCAGCCAGATTTTCCTTGCTCGTTACTGTAAGGTCCAACAGCACATTGGTTCCTCCACCACTTGTGTAAAAAAATTATTTTTGATGCTTTCCAAATACCTCCTGGATTGTTTGTGCCTCCGGGCCACTACTTGTAGACTATTTCTGAAGCTATTTAAGTATGGATGAAGTGCTCTGTTTTCCAGATACTTAGAAACTTGTCACTGGAAGAGAGAGGAAAAAAAGGGTGATATTTGAATAGCAGAAGGTATCATTCGGAAGAAGGGAGAGCAGAATACTAGTATATCTGCTTGGTTGTGTATGTATAATTAAACGTTTATTCAGATTTTAGATATTGCGAACTCAAGAATTCTGTTCAAATTTCCACGTATAGACTTAATCCATGGCTTAACTTGTAAAGTCATGAAGCTCTACTGAGACTCCCAGTTTGTTTGAGGATCTGAATCTAAGAGTGAATCTATAATAAATTAATGGGATTTTTCTTTTCTAATTTGTACCTTCAGTGTGTTAGATTTCCAGGAAGCCTTTTTGCTGACATATCATAGATGCTAGAACTGTTTCTTAATTCAGAAATGATTGGAATCTGGGCTGACATCTTTCATGTGCATGTACAGTAGAAAATTGTTATTATTATAGCAAAATATATATTTAGGCAAAATATTTCTCATTTATTCATTTAAATATGGAAAACTTTACATTTAAAATCTCAAGGATATTTAGAAGAATAGTGTATTGGCTCAAAATGTGCATATTATGAAATCTATTGCACTATTTTATATATTTCTCTGAGAGTAAAATCATTAAATGTATTCCTTTTGTTGCGAAGTTCTGAGGCTTGCTTGCAGTTGTCATCATTACTCTGATAACATAAAAATATTCTGTGTATAAATGTAGTCTCAAGAAACAGTGCATTGTACTCAATGAGACATCCATTCTGTCAGTCAAACCAGATTATTTAATCTCTACTGAAAAAAGATGGGAGAAAAAAGTCTTTATTTTATCTTATGATTATTTTGCCTTAACTCTCTGCCCTAAAGCAAAAAATAAAATTCAGAGAAAGGCAATGAAAAATAACAGTGAGAATGAATCACAAAATGAGTTATGGCATAATCACTCATGTAAGAACAGAGGCTGATAAAGGTAATAACATTTCACTGTCTTTTTAAAAGAGCCTGAAATTAACTGGTAAACACTGAACTCAGTCCAAAAGATAAATCTATGATTAGAATTATAGCTACTGTACCATACAGAAATTTTAGTTTCTGCAGTCAAACATTATATGTGGTTGAAAGAAATATTACAGAATATTATACACAAGAATGCAGAAATAGGCAAATACTACTCAAAACAAGCATGACTGTCTCTGTTTAGCTGACAGTATGGTGTACAAGTTTGGCCTCACTGAAGTCAAAGGAATAACTTCTATTCTTAGTATCAATTGAAAATCCTGAGGGATGTTTTAACACCATGACTCAAGCAATGGCTAATGAGTCGTTAACTCTTCCTTGAGGTTTGTCATTCCTGTTAGCTGGGGATTCCTGATCTCCCTAAACACAAACTCAGATTAACACCAACTTCATGTACACTTTCTATGATCAGTTATGCATGTTGACACCAGTCAGTGGTGCACACAAATACCTGTCTGTACCTGAAAATAGCTACTTGAGTTTGTGAATACATTCTTACTTTCCAACATGGATATGAATTTCAATTTTTGCTCTACAAGTTATGTACCAAATGTATATGGACCACATGTTTAACATTTCCAACATTTTGTGGATGTAAATTGCTTGTCCAACATGCACCATATTCTAGCAGTGTAGGTACCTTGGAGTAAAGTAGTGCTTGTGCCCTAATTATTTGGAAAGCTATCAGTAAACCTAACTCAAAAAGAATCAATAAATGAAATGGTGCATAATTATCTTTTTGTTTGATTTTCTAGGTGCAGTTAATACCAAAGAGCAAAATAAGTGTTAATTCAGTTTGCATAAGCCATGAAAATTACAGTTAAATGTACTCTCAAAGTTTCTGAAGCTTTGAAAATTGCCTTCCCTCATAAAAAAAAAATCCCTTCATCTTTTTTTTTTTTCTGAAAACAGACTTTGCAGTGAGGCTTCCTGGATGCAATTGTTCCTCATCTAGATTAAAACAGTATCTGATGGAAAAGACTATTTTCATTCCTTTTGGGATACATCATAAATTCCCAAATGATTAAAACCTATGATTTGTCTGCTGATCTGTCTTTATTTGTTTATTGACACTCCAATAATTGTCTGTTTCATTTACAGTTCAAATTAGCACCTTTTAACTTCTCAACCTATGCCTATATATACATACTTAAAGTAGTACTGTAACTAGACCTAACAAAGGATCTGTTCTATAACCAAATACAATGAGGAAATTATGCATCTGGTACTGTAACACAATCCTTTTACAGGATTATACTGTATTGTGGAGGGATTCCAAAATGATGGAAGTATAGAATTCTTTTCATCCAGAAAATACCTTGTCTCAAATGTAGTAATTCTCATTGTTTTATTTGTAATATGCTAATCAAGTTTGGCACAGGTCCTGAGAATTTTAAGAGTTTAAATATCAACTTACCTAAACCATTCCCCATTTTTCACACATTTTTTCCATTCTTTGAGTTCCATGTACTCTGTAGAAAAAAAATATTTTTTTAAACCTAAACTCTTCAACTCTTGGGTTTCAATTGGAGTTCATATCTTCTGTAGTATTTTATCGAATGTATGATTTTGCATTTGATAATCAAATTCAGTTTGAAGTTTTGCTTTTAGAAGGAAAACTATGTCACCTAACATACAGACAAAAATATCCTATGCATACCATGGTCTGCGAAGGGCAGAAGGGGCTGGAAATTACAAAAACCTCTTTTTGGAGAGTTTTGAATGCACATCACACTTGCTCCAACTTTCACAGACTCAATTACTCATTTAGCTTCAGTGAGCCTCCCTTAGGATCACACCCACTTAGTGACACATTGTTATACTTCATTTCACAATCCCTCTGATGTGACTCCTGGAATCCAGCTGTGTCAAAAGGTCTAACACACAGGCCAATTGTAAGAAATAATTGTGCTGAATAAAAAGGTAAATGTATGTAAATTATAGCTGAAGAAGGTGCTTAGAGTCCTCTTTTTTGGACCTGCTATGATTCAGCTGTGCGTGACTAACCCTTACGGCTGATCTCACACAAATTTGTGCCCTGAAAAGTTTAACAGGTTATCTATTTGCCTCTTCACACATGTTTTCTCTTCTTCCTCTTCATTGTCTTTTGCATTCCAACTCATAATATGCGGTAAAATAAAGAATAAATACAATTTCAAGTGAAATAAATCAAACTTTTTTGAGATTTAAGAGCATTTCCTACTGACATGCTGAGACCATAAGCATCATGAGGCAGTTGTGTGCATCACAGAGCTGATGTGCCAAGGTACACACGTAGGTATTACATGGATGAGGGAAATATACAGCTCGTTTATGCAGTAGGATGATATTAGTTACACATCACTGTTGGGCAAAGGCAGACTGACTTCTGATGGTAAGTGTGACTGTCATTTAATGGACTGCATGGTTTAGTACAACCTATGCTTCATTTTAACTTGATCTAAAGTCATAATAATGCTTTGTTCTGGTTCATATGAATATTTTATTTTCATTAAATTAAAAGTTACGTTTCATTGCTGTGTTAGTATGTTACACCGTAACAGTAACAGTGGCATAAGAAACCAAGAAAGCATGAACAAATTCCATGGTTCAGATATCCCAAGTAAATGTCCTTTCCCCACTAGGGTACTTCTGCTGCCAATTCTCAGTTCTTTACAAAGCACAACAAATTTGGGATGAAACTCAGATATCAGAAATGTGATCCAAATTTTCAAAACATTCCTGACAGCTTCAGATTCATGATAAAAGTGTTTTGTTGTAGGTTTTTGCTTTGGTTTTTTTCCTCTGTACTGAGCTCATAGCATTATTTGGAATCCAGCTACAGGATCAGCCTCCAGCTTCTCAGTGAGAACTCTCTGTAGGTTTCAGGCAGGCAGGAGCTCTGAGCCTCCCAGGCTGACAGGAAAGAAAATTATACTGCAGCATGGTCTAGAGATTAAGGGACAACTTTATCATGACTTTTTTCCCTTAGGACAATCAACTTTAATATGCAAATCCAACTTTAATTTGATAAAATTTAGAGCTTTGGCTTATTGCAAACAGTAGGTAATGTAATAGATTCCAATACTTCCCTTCTTATTCCAAAAGAAGAAAGGGACAATAATGAGATAATTTAACAGGTAGCTATGATAGAAAATACGTGCAAATATTTATTGCTCCCCTAGGACTCTGAAGGAAGAAAATGTCATGTAAACACAGCAAAGTCCTTATTTCATATCTAATGGGAGTAATTCTGTTTGTGAGTTCTAAAACCGTCACTGGTTTCTTGTTGGATGCCCAGAGATGTAGATCGTATAGCATTAAACAGAAGTAAGGAAATATTTAAGTGATTTCTTCATTTCAGGCATCAGCTTCTGACATTCAGTATGCTTTTGCTTCCTTAAAAGATGAAAATTTTAAACTTGATCATTGTAAAATTCCTTATTTTTTTAGCATCCCATAAAACCCAGAGCACACTTAAAATTCTAGCTGTTACATTACTGAAAGAAGTTACAAACCTTTTGATATACTTTAAATCATGTGGCTTCACCACACAGGGCAAGTCCTATCTGACCAACCTAATGTCCTTCTACGATGTAGTGACTATATCAGTGGATGAATCTTATGAGATTCAACAAGGATAAGTGCAGCATCAGGGAAGCACCAGGAATCAACACAGGCTGGGGGATGAACAGACCAGCCCTGCTAAGAGGGATTTGAGAGTGCAGGTTTGGGAGAGGCTGGACATGACCCAGCCATGAGCACTCCCAGCCCGGAAAGCCAAATGCGTCCTGGGCTGCATCCAAAGCCCTGTGGGCAGCAGGGCAGGGAGGGGATTCTGCCCCTCTGCTCTGCTCTGCTCTGGTGAGAGAGACCCCACCTGCAGTGCTGCAGCAGCTCTGGGGTCCCAGCGCAGGAAGGACATGGACCTGTTGGAGTGAGTTCAGAGAAGAGCCACAAAGATGACCAGAGGGCTGGTGCATCTCTCCTATAAGGAAAGGCTGAGAGGTGAGGCTGTGTTGTGGTTTAACCCCAGCTAAGCAGCGCCATGCAGCTGCTCTCTCACTCCCCTACCAGAGACACTGGGGAGAGAATCAGAAGCGTAAAAGTTAGAGAATTTGTGGATTGAGATAGAGACAGTTTTATAGGGAAAGCAAAAGCTGTGCAGACAAACAAAGCAAAACAGAATTAATTTATGTCTTCCCATGGGCAGACAGGTGTTCAGCAGTCTCCAGGAGAGCAGGATCCCATCACACATAACAGTTACTTGGGAAGACAAACAACATCACTCCAAATGTCTCCCCCTTCTTCTTTCTTCCCTCCACTTTATACACTGAGATGATGTCACATGTCTGGAATATCCCTTTCGTCAGCTGGGGTCACCTGTCCTTGCTGTGTCTCCTCCCAACCTCCCACGCACCCCCAGTCCCCTCCCCAGCGTGGCCATATGAAAAGCAGAAAAGGCCTTGGCTCTGTGTAAGCCCTGCCCAGCAATAACAAGAACATCTCTATGTTATCAGCCCTGTGCTCAGCACAAATACAAAGCCCCGTCCCAGCCACTTGGAAGGAAGTTAACTCTACCCCAGCTGAAACCAGCACAGGTGTTAAGCTTGGAGAAGATAAGGCTCTGTGTAGAGCTCATTGCAGCCTTTTCAGTACTTAAATGGGGCTTACAAGAAAGATGGGGACAACTATTGCAGTAGGACAAGGTATAATAATTTTAAATTAAAAGAAGGTTGGTTTAAGTTAAGTATAAAGAAAGAATCTTTTACAATGAGCAGGTAAGACACTGGAACAGGTAGCCCAGAGATGTGGTAAATGCCCCACTCCTGGAACTGTTCAAGGCCAGGCTGGATGAAGCTCTGAGCAGCCTGGCCTAGGTGACAAAGTCCCTGATCATTGCAGGGATGTTGGACTACATGGTCTTTAAAACTGCCTTTGAACGAAAATTATTCTACGATTCTATGCATATGATTTTTTTTTTCTTGTTACATGTATTTTCTGTATTTTTCAGGGTAAGAAGAAGAATGACATAAGGAAATTACTTTCATTCCCAGGAAATAGTCTCTTAGGCAGCTGCACTTACCACCATCCAAAAGGCTGTGTTAAACAAAATGGAAAATTATTTAACTCTGTGTTTATTTAGTTGCTTTTTCAATTACTATGTACAGCTTAAGCAGAGGAAAATAGAAAGCAAGGTTCATTCTAATTTGTAATGAAAGGTTCCACTGGGGTGTGAGTCAGACTGCACATCTCTGTTGCAGTCATGGCATACAGTCATATGCACATGTGTCTTCTTCATTCGTCAAATTCCATTTAAAAACATCATATTTATTTAATTTAATTTAAGCAGAGTAGAAGCCATGAAGCGTTGCTCTTTGCACACAATAACAATTCTGTGGTCATATTACATGGCTGACAAAAGTACTACAGCAATTTTTTTTTAAATGAATCTGAAAAATCAGAACCTTTCTTTATTACTATTGAAATTTCATAGAAATAAAAATGAAACTATTTCAGTACAACATTAAATAGTGGGAGAGAGAAATCAAAATAAATAAGGACTTCTGTGTCCTTAACACTGAAAATTAAGAATCCATCCAAAGAAATGACATAAGGAAATGATGATTAGGAACATACTCTATCAAAAACAAATTAGAGCAAGTTATTATAGAGGAATCAATTTTCACATTGACTCCATCTTGGACAATATGTCAAATCAATCATTAGTTTGCTAAAAAAACCCCAAAAGCATCCTCAGCCAGTGCATTTCAGGGTTCTTTTGCAAAAAAACCCACAATTGGTAAATACAATTCTGCTGCCACAATGACTGGAGTAGTGTACCAAGTTTGCCACTAGAAATATAAAATGAAACCAGTCCAGAGGCTAGTTTAAGACTTTGCAATATCTTGGGAATGCTGAAATTTCATTTCTGAAGGGTAGGTAAGTATTTGCAGCTGATCAAGACAACATCTGAAACGGGCTTTATTATATGTCCAGATGGGGACATCGCTGTAGTAGGTTATGATTTCCTTCTTGTCCACACACTTAATCATGAAAAGGATGGGAAGAAGGGATGACTTTTGCCCAGATATCACTCCGAGATAAGGTGGGGTGCTGTTAAAACACTCTGCTGCACTTGGGACAGGAGAAGAACTTGTGGGTCCCCTGGTATTAGTTTCTGCTTGTAGGCAGAGAGGAACAAGGATCGTTTATGTGGGGAATATGATTAAGGACTATAAATGAATGCCTTGAAGAGAGACATAAAATAGTCAGAACTTCTAAAAATGTCTTTTTTACTGGCTTGTGGGACAATTTTCAAAGTTCAATAGAGAATATGTTGAATTACTTAATAGATATCATCTGTACCTTGTGCATTACAAGCATGAGGCAAAAGTTTTTTCTTCCTAAAAACGGAACCCATTGATTCAGTAAGAGTTGCATGATACTAGGAATTCATACAACATTTACTCTCTAGAGTTTAAAACAATTCTGAAAGAGATTGCTTTTGTTCCTACATTCACACAAAATATAGTCTTCAACCTAAAATTAATTCTTCTTCATGCCAATGTTTGATCATCTTCTGTGTGTAAAGTCTGATACGAATACTGCAATATGCATTTTTGCTAAATCAGATCTATTTTTCAACCAATTTGATTTACATGGTACACTAAGAATGTCTTGGGAACATTAAGGAGAAAAATTGGACAGCCTCTATGTTAATTTTAGGTTTGTTTTGTACACATACGTAGTTCCTCAAAAAGGTTGATAAAAATAGTAAGAGTTTGAACTATGGTTTAACTACATTCTTTATTTTCAGACCTGTAAAGAATATCCAGAAGTATCAATTAATTCTTTCCGAAGTCCATGAAAGTGTAATTTTCCACTTTGAATTAAAAAGAAGCTTTGCATTTTTCAGAGACAGTAAAAAATAAGAAAGAAAATTTAAACCTAAGACATAAATAAAGTCAAAATCAAATTTTGGTGAAAAAAAATTAGAAAGAATTGTAAGATAAAAATTGTTTTAAAAATGCACCAATTAGAAACTAATTAGAAGTGTTTCACCAGTGTTTCTGGGAAAGAAAAAGCAACCCTTAGCACAATACTTTAATTTAGGTAGAAAATACATCAAAGATTTTGTGTTGAAAGGAAGAAAAGATAGCTAGTTGAAAGAAAAAAGTCAAAAAGAAGTGGTGTTCAGTAAAAATCAAGATTTTTCACAGTGATCTTTCTTTTAATAACCTCATTTTCAACAAAGTTCTCTTCTAACTGTTGTACGTGACTTTCCATCTATATTTACATTGTAGGTCAGGCACCTCAAAATGATCGTACTTTCAGAGCCATGTCCTGAAAACAGAGCAATGGTATATTTTTGTCTCTGCATAGACGTGTTCTAACCTGACTGGAACCATAGTATGGAGTCCTGTGAACTGATATGAGGTTGTTAGCTCAGTGAGACAGTAGAAGACAATGAAAAAATTTATTTTAAAATTAAGCAGAAAGATTAAGAGAATAATTGACATAGAGTAACAAGAGCAGAGAAATAGATCAGCCTACAGAGATCTACAAATGAATATGCAACTGAAAAAAGAGAAAGAAAATCTTTAACAAGTCCTAACAGTAGGTACAGTAATTACCATATTTAATAATGGTCTTCAGTAACATTGCTAGGATAGACTAGAAATGCAGTAGCTGGGAAGTGCCTAAGTACAAGGTTCTCAGTCAGTTTAGTTATCTCATAAATTTTGCTAAATGAAGAAATGTTATTTTCATACAAATATCTGCATAATTATTCAGGTTTCTTTCATTAGCAATATTTCTCTGCGGAGTGGGGGGAAAGAAAGGTGAAAAAAGAAAGAAAGTGGGAAATGTGACTCAATAAGAAAGGTAAAGGTAGTTTTACTGGTTAAGAAAAGGTAAAACAACTTTCAATCAAAATCAACAATTTTGATTTTCAATGGCAAAATATTTCAAGCATAGGCAGGGCATACTTGTGTCTAGAGTCAGAAAATAATTTAATCTGGAAGAAAGAACTAGAGAACTGTCAGCTCAAAATAGGATCAGTTCTGCAGTACTTTTCCCTAGAAGAGAGAAAATAGGCTAGATGATTCTAGAGAGTGAATGGTACTTGACACAAAGCAAATTAAAGTAATGACAAAAAGCTGAGGTGTTGGTGTGGAGACAAGATAAATAATTCCCGTTCATGGGGATGAGCTGTTGCTACATGCTTAGCAGAACTTCAAAAAAAGGAGGAACCCATTTTAATTTCTTGGATAAAAAGTGAAATGCACACTTTGTCTTGCAACTTCAAATTTCCAGTCAGTTCAGGTTTTCTAAAATTAAATTCAACTGCAGAAATTCTACACTAATTTATTTAAATTACTTAATGCAAAAAAGTGATTTTCCAGTAGTATTGCATCAAAGTTTATTGTCAGGCAATGTTGAGATAAGTACTTGTAAAAGCATGGGCCACCCACTTATTTGCCTTAAGATTTTTCTTTCCTTCTTTCACATCTTTCCCTCTGCTAAGGATAATTAAACACTTTTTCTACATTAGACACCTTTCTTTTATTATCAGATATAATTTTTGAATTTGTTTTCTGAACCCTTTTTGCAACTGTACAAGGAACTGGAAAGACATTTTTGCCATTGTATAAAATTTGATATAAATAAATCATGGCATAATCAAGGGACTGTTCTGAGCGTAAACGTGACAGTCACCCAGGGGCCGCATGATGACTCACGATCACTGGAGCTGCAGAGATACACAGCTCAGTAGCTTGTTTAAAGTTAATATAGTTTCCCTGTCATTTTCATCAGGCCTGGCTGACAACTCCAAAAATAGTCCTTGGGAAGAGTATACAAACCCAGAAGAGAAAAGGGAAAATGCTGAAAATGGCCAACATTCCATGTTTGTGATGTAGTAACCGGGACACGATAAACTAGAACTGCCACGTAGGAGAAGCGCCATTTGGAGTGAGTGCTATCTGTGAATGTTTTCCATTGTCATTTGCAAACCCTAAGCTTTCCTTGACTCAGTTGCACAGGCTTGTTAGCAGTGTACCATGGATATCCACAAGGAATAGCTGCCATTCCTTAGCTTTATGTATAAGTCTCCAAAGCCTTTATGGGCCTTATGCTTCTCCTCTAAGACTGAACTACAAGAAAAACCGAGAAATAATAATTTTGATGTAGAAAGCACAGCGATAGCCCAGCAGGCTGCCAGACATTTTCTAGTATTGGTCTCCACCTTTTTTCTTATTTGTTTTTGTGGGAGTTGTTTTTAAAATACTCTAAAAAAAATCCCCACAAACACTGGAGTTTTGTCTTTCTTTATTCATTATAAATACAAAAGTTTTCAATAATTTTGTAATGATAAGCATGGTTCTTCTGAAATGCAAAATCTATTTTAAAAGCTACTAGATTTTACTGTTCAGCTAGGATATTTTGATGTGCAGAGAACACTGAAACTATTTTTAAAAAAAAAAAAGGTACTGGAGTGCATCAGAGTATCTTGACCAATTTTTGGTTATTAAATTACCTTGAAAGATGTGATAAGAAAATTGCATATCAACATAGGCTATTTACTGTGTGTTCAATGGCAACTTAAAGAAAAATCTAATGAGTTATCCGTGAATTTTAAAATTTGAAAATGAAGATTACTAAGAATTTACTGTAGTCTGAATGGTTGCATTGCACATTTACCTGTTTTCACTAGAAATTTTATACCTGATTTCATGTGCTAGCACATGTTCTACTCCAAAAATTATGAACAATTTTTTGTGAAGTAATTCCAAAACACAAATGCACAGAAATTCTAAGAATTCATGCTCAGAACAAGCAGGAACACTGTCTATTCAAAATTATCTCAGAAAACTGATCCAATAGCAATTGAAACATAGATCTCTAAGGCACTGTTCAAGACTGCTCAACATAGTTGACACATGAACTTGTTTTCCTTCAAAAACGGTTTATTTCACATAATACATATTAAATCAGCATTATTTCTTTGCTGGAAAATCGGCAGAAGATACTATACAAAAAAAAATACATTGTAAAATTGAGTGAATATTTATTAAGAGTGGAAAAAAGTGATACATACCATGGAGACGTGTTTTGAGATGGTCTGTTCTATTTCTAGATTTGAGAAAACACTAAGTATTATACTACTTTGTCTACCTTGATAGGTTTGGCAGGTTTTGGCTGCTGATCTGTGATACAACTGGATTTATTTTAGCACCAAGAATTGAATTAGCTAGATACGTGGGACATTTCTAGCATAAAAGTGCTTTTTCTGTGAAAAAGAGATTGTTAATAAAATGACATTATTCCAACTCAGTGAAATTATAATGTTTTACATAAAGTTGAAGCATAACATGCTTTTCATCTACACTTACTACATTTTTACACTCATTTACACTTTTAATGTGCAAGTGCAAAATGCTAAAGCTAGGCAAAGTTTTGTTTTAAGCTCTTGCCAACTGCCAAATTGTTAAAACTGAAAGAAAACCAAGCAGAGTTGGGAGCTTACTGATATTGAATGTTCTTGAATTTGAATCTTACTGTACTTCCACTATCGGCTGGTTCAGAGAAATCATTGACATGGAACACCAGGAAAATGATGAATGCATCTAACCAGGAAGACAAAGTATACTAATTTACCAAGCAAAAATTAGGTCATTAAAATTAGGTGATATACTGTTTAACAACTACTAAGGTCACCTTTCTTCATAGATTTGCTTTCAGTTTAATGATTCAGTAACTCAACAACGAGTCTTTCATACCAGTGTGATGGGTTACAAAGCACATTTCATACCACTAAATACATGCAAAAAGGCTTTAAATTTGGGCAGCTGAATATAATTTTCACCCTTTTAAGAACACTTGTTTTGCTGAACATAATCTTGCAGCATTATGAAAGTGATCTAGCCCTTCTGTTTCTGTCAGAATTCTCAATTTTTCACAAAGCCATGAAGAAGTCTGATACAATGTATTTTAAATTTGGCATCACTAAATAATCTAAAAAAGACTGACTCTTTCTGGATGTGACAAGCTGATCCGTCCTCAGCTGTTGTCAAGAAGATTGCTAAATTTTGTTCCATAAGCCCATCTGCGATCATCATTCTTTTGACAGAAATTTTAGCTAAAAATGCGGCGTCCATTTTCTCATCATACTCTGCAGGCTTTTTATTTGAAAAGTGTCATTAATTGCTTTGTTATCATTATAACTATGTGCTTTATTTTACTTTTCAGTGTGACAGCCAGGAGTCAGACAATTGTCACTGATGAGAGCACTAGCAGATGGAAATGAGACCTTTAAGAGATAGTGAATTACTATCAGAAAGGGCGATGGTAGAAATAGGAAGTTCTCTTCCAGAATAATAATGTACTCATCATTATAAGCAGGATATATAGAATCAAAACAAAACAAAACCAAAAAACGATGACACATAGTAAAGCATGGGGGGATTTTTAAGGAGACATGATGAGTCAATTTCAAATGCAAAAAATCGTTTGGTGCCAATATAAAAAGACAAAATTGTTTTTTTCTGCAGTAAATTTTCATCTATATTTCAGTAATGGAACTTATGAATGCTTGTCTTTAGTACAGACACCAGAGGACATAATCTGCAAGACAAGAAAATGACTGCTTTCTCTAAGCAATGTTGTAGACTATCAACTTTTCAAGTGTGTTCATTAAGATGATTTCATTACAAATTGTAACTTAAAAGCCATTGTGAAGCTCATGCAACTGCATTTCACAGAGCACAAGAACAGATGTCAGAGCAGGAACCTTGTTGCCAAGCAAGCGGCTGTCAAACACAGTGACATTGACTTTCACAGACATATACAATGATGCCACGAAGTTTTTATCAATAGACTGTATTAATACATATAAGAAAGTACTGTACAAACATACAAAAGGTATAATAGTATTCCACTGAAGGAATGAGTCTATTTTGCTCTTCTCTGTGGAGGTATGCTTCAAATTTACTCCGGTAAGGTATGCTTCTTGATTCTTCATAGTTTAAAATTGAGCAATTTAAAAAATGTTTTTCAGATTTCTAGTCAGCTAGTGGAAATTGTGTTTCTTATTTTTCACAACTCTGTTGTGCCTTTTTTTTTTTATTATTTTGTATGAGTAGAGTTAATTCTCTTCACACTAGCTGGGATGGGGCTGTGTTCTGGATTTGTGCTGAGAAGTATTGATAACACAGGGATGTTTTCATTACTGTTGAGCAGCATTTACACAGAGTCAAGGTCTGTTCTGCTTCTCACCCCATCCCAGCAATGAGGAGGCTGGGAGTGTGCATGGAGGTGGGAGAGGATACAGACAGGATAGCTGATGTACACTGACCTAAGGAATACACTGTGACATGTGGCATCATGCTCAGTGTATACAGATGGGGGAAGGCTCAGCCCATGGGGGCTGCTGCTGAGGAACTGGCTGGGCATTGGTCTTCTGGTTGTGAGCAATTGTTTTTACAAGAATCATTTGCCTTTTCTTAGGGTTTTATTTCTCTCTCTTTCCTTTCCATCAAAATTTATTACTATCTTTTTTCTTTCAATTATTAAACTGTCTTTATCTCAATCCATGAGTTTTCTTGCTTTTACCTTTCTGATTCCTATTATGTGAATCCAAAGTGTGGATATTGTATAGAAAGAACCTATCTCAAAAAAGTACTTACTAAAACTGCGAATGCTTTGGAGAAGGACAGCAAGAATGGCAAAGGCTGTAGGTCAATCTCCCTGGAAGGAATGACTAAACAAACTAGGTTTCATTTGTAGAGAGAGAGACTACAAGAGATATACAACATGACACCTACAAAATGAGTCACATGGCAAAGGCAAAGACAGAGTATTTGAGCGCTGGCTCTTTGAAGATATGAGAAGAAGGCATCCAAAGAAGCTCACATGCATGCAGGTCAAAGAAAAGAGGAGATTCTAATATATTAGGCAAGTAAACTGTGGATCCTCTTGTTGCAGAAGGTGGTGAATATTAAAGCTTTCTGTGGTTCAGTTGGAAACTAGACAAACTTGTGGAAGACAAATCTGCTGAGGGTGTTCAAAAGCTTCTTTTAGCTCAGGCAGACCCTCACATGCACATTGTTGAAGATTGAAAGAGTATTTAGGACCATAATCAGTATATTTATAACCTGTTCTTCTAACCATTGTTACCCACTGCCAAAGGTGATACTAATCTTGCTCCAGCTCATTAGAGATCATTAGAATTTTGCCCACCTCTCATTACATGTAGCAGTGCCACCATACATGTGATAGAATACAGATGAACTTCAGATTATCCTGAAAGCCAAAATGATATTTAGAGAGTTGAAATATAAAAGATGGATGTCAGAGAGTTGTCCTTTGCCCTTTAGCCAGCTGTGTAACATCCAGCACAACTGGTCTCAACACTAGCTTATGGGTAAGAAGAGAGGAAAGAAATTCTGTAAACAACCAGAAATATGTTCTCTATAAGCTGTTCTCCAATGCAGTCCTTCATCAGAAATGCTTTTTAAAGGACCATGAAGCTGGGGTGGCACTGAGTCCCTGAGGATATTTGCTTTTCACTGTGCCTCAATGGAGCTGAATAGACCTCAAAAGCATCCAAAATAGACTGCATATACCTGTTCACAAGAGACATCCCAAATGCATTTCTAGACAAAATATTCTGTTTCAATAGTCCCAGTTGTGTGATATGATCCCTGAGCACAAAGCAAGAATGATGTCAATGCAAACCAAAATTGATGTTAAGGTGGGTGGATCTGCAAGCTGGTCCTGCTAGTGTCACCCAGTGTATGTTTTCTCCTTCAGTGAAATTATTTTTACTATTTATCCAAAACATTTGTGAAGCCCCAGTCCTCACTCGGCAAGTTTAGCTAAAAGGGACTTAAGGTACTACTTTTCCCTGAGGTGGTGCAAAGGGGAACCCAAAAAAAGGATATTTATTATCTTATGTCAGAAAATTTAAATGTTTGCATAAATTTTTGACTTTCCATGCTTTTCTTAAAAGTAGCTTGGTTACAAAGTCTTCAGGAAATCATTAACACATTTGTACCAAGGGTCATCTGTTACTTGTTCCTTTGGCTTTTTACTTTTTATTTTATTTCCTTTTATACATGTGACATTTATCAAGGCATTTTGAATTATAACAAGGCATTCAATTGCTCTACTAGATCATCTGTAGCAGCATCAAACTTCTAATTTTTACAGTCTTGGAAACAATGACAATGTCAAGGCTAGAAGAAAGCGAAAGTAATGAACATTAATATAACTGAGACATTCTGTGAGATTAAAATTGCAAACAGACATCCCTATGAGGTCAGTTTTACACTTTCTAATGTTTCACAAATATTTATGAATCTGACATCATTTGCCAAATAAAAGAGTGTTATTACTATTACTGCTGGGTAAAAAGGATTTTGTATTAGTCATCTACCTGGAAAAGATGTTGAGTCACTCAGTCAGCGGCTATCCAACTAAGCTTAATATAAAAATCTCTACTTCCCTCAAGACTTGTATTTTATTTTTTGTTGATGGTGGTTTTTTTGTTTGGTTTTTTTTTCTTTGTTTTTGTTTTTGTTTATGTTGGGGTTTTTTTTGTTTGGGTTTTTTTTGTGGTTTGGAGT
The DNA here is from genome assembly GCA_013397895.1 of Origma solitaria. NCBI lineage: Eukaryota > Metazoa > Chordata > Aves > Passeriformes > Acanthizidae > Origma > Origma solitaria. The sequence continues at coordinate 137,057 of VZRL01003024.1, forward strand.
TTTCTGGGGGGGATTGTTGGGGTTTTTTTGTTTGTTTTGGGGGGGGTTTGTTTTGTTTTGGGGTTTTTGGGGGGGTATTTTGGGATTTTTTCTTCGTTCTTTTGTTGTTTTTTGTGTTTTGGTTTTGTTTTTTTGTGACAGCTTGCTCATTGTTTGTATACTTATTCAAATAATAAGAACATAGTAGAATGTCTTTCAGGTTATGTTAGTAGACTTCTTACTGCTAAACCAAAATTGAGCTCTATTTCAGTTTCACACATGTAAATCTGTAAAATAGCTCTTAGCTGTAAATTGATTTTAAAAAATAGTAATAATAATTCTGCAAGAGTTTTTTTGAGAGACAGATTGTATAACCTAAACCATCACTGTTTACTGCATATTTAAAGAAATTTCTAAATTGGTTTCATAAAGTTGACTTCCAAGACCATACCTCAAAACAAAAAAGGATTGTACAGCCATCACATGCCTTAATACAATGACACCCAGAAGAGAGAAAATCATCAGTACAATAGTTAAAATTAATTAGGATGAAACTAGTCCAACAGTCTAAACAACAGCATTATCAATCAAGCTTATCCACAATATGTTTTAGTCTGCTGGGAATAACAGGTTTCAAAATCATAAGACTTAACTGCAAGAAGAGCCCTGAGTGAGTATAAAAATCATTAAAAAACTAAACAGTCTATGTTTTATGCATTCTGTATCAGTGACAAGTACGATTATAGGTCACAGCTGGTTTCTTTTCATCCGAAGTGCAGCCTGCTTTAAGAAAGATGAAAAGTATCATGTTGCTCAGTATTATTGGTCAATATCTTAGTAGAGAAAAGTAATAAAGTACATGTTAAACAAGCATGAATTTTCATCGTAATAGAGAACTGACAAAGTACTGTATTCAGAATGACAAAAAATATAGCATTTATCAATACACGAGCCATGCACTAAGAAATCTGCTCTGAGACTGTAAGTCCTTCGTTTTTCAGTCTCACTGTTTAGAGATGCTGGGTCTTTGAAAATTATAGTTATTTCTAATGAAAAAGAAATTATTTCTCCAGCTGAGAAACAGGCAAAAGAAAAACATACTTTATTTAACCAGCAAGGACATACAGTATTTCAGCAGTTATTCAGAAGAATAATTTGGTATCCTGTGAGGAAAGGCACGATAGATTATAATTTCACATTACCATCACCAATTATTATTACTAACAACAAATTGCCATGAAGAGAATGGTTTATTACAGTGAAACTACATAATTAATGTATTAATATATACACTGTGTTGACCAAAACTTTTTTCTTCTTAGTGTCCACCTAAGGTTTTGTCCCTTCTCAGTGTTAAAATCAACCTTAGTCCTAAAGCTTCAATAGGTAGGGCAAAAGAAAGACTTCATTCTTATCTTTGTAAAAACAGGGCAGGTTGAATTGAGAGTGTGAAACACCTAGACTGCTCCATTCCATTATGACGAATAACATAATTCAAGCAACAGAGTCATTAAACAGAAATATTATGTTTAGACTAGAAATACATTGGACTGAGACAGTCTCACTCTGATTATTTAACTCCTTTGATTTCCTATTTTGCACAGTCAGCATGTGAGCTAGAACTCCATAATCATAAGACAAATATAGCACAAGGCAGATGGTGTGTGGTAAGTCCAGAAATGAGTACCACAGGAATACATTTGTGGGGGAAAAATCTACCTTGGGCTAATGCACAAGAGAACTTCTTTTAGTGACACACTTTGATTTTATTTTAGTTGTGAGAATATTTAAGGGTTCTTCATCACCTTTTTTATACATGACAGTGCAGAGGGGAACTGTGTGAGTGTAGCAGGTTTGGCAGAGCTACAACATGTGCGGCAGTGCCGTGCCAAGCATGTTTCAGAGGGGGTCCTTTGTACATAGTGTATTTGGCTTCCTTTCCAGCAAAGGATGGATTTGGAAGAAAAAGGGGTTATATGATTGCCGTGGGTTTCCTCATTCAATTAATTTGTGCTGGAAATATCTTTCACTTTGTGTCCAAACTGAAAATTTAATGGCATATTCCAAGTCTGCTCCTTCTTCCCAGTTCTACATTTCCAAACCTTGCATCAGTTCCAAGCACCACAGCAAAAGGAACACCTTGTAGACCTACAGAAAAATGACACAGCATAAATAACAGACATGCATTTCAACATGATGCCTTATCCTAGAACATTTAAATCAAACATGCAAGTCCCAGGCAATGGAAAGGAAGGATTAAAAAAAAAAAGAAAAAAAAGAAACAAAACCAAAGCATGCATTCTAAAAACTTTTTTTGAGAAAAAAATCACAACTCCGGATACAATTAAGCTGTAATTTCCAGTTGCGTCTACATTACTCATTTCCCCTCATAAGTCTTTCTAACTTCAATGGTAATTTGCTTTGGCTTAGGAGACTGTCGACACCAAATTATTTTGGGGCATATTCTGGGTAATTGGATTAATATGCATTCAAAATCCACTGTCACAAAGGCACTTAAGCAACTTATACTGTAGCAGAAATACTGGTACCTGAATAAACAACTGTAATTAGCATTTCAATTACATTGTGTTCCCTGTTTAATTACAGATTTTTAAAAAAATAACACATTTCCTGAAAATGAAAGATCAAACTAGCATGGGAGAAAAGAGGAGAGAACTGCCCAGAGAGAAGCCAGCATTTTTTCAGGCAAGCCTTCACATCCTGCCATGCAAAATTTCTCACAAATCCATGACGGTTATTTCAATAGTTTGTCTACTCCCTTCTTGTAACACATCCACAAAGCAATAAATACAGAGAATACAATTTGTGCCAAAAGTTTTATGGATATTAAGTTAAAAGATACGTATTATCTCCTGGTGCACTCAAATTTATTAAGTTGCAATCTATAACCATAAGGCTGTTTCATGGAACCTTTGTTTTATGACAAGAAAAAAAAAGACACTACGGCTCTCCTACAAGAAATAAGAGATGGAGTCATTAGTATTTGTACAGCAACCTAGTCAATCCAGTGATTTAGTAACAAGTTTGCATACTCTTTAATTATAAAGTTCACAGAAACATCACATTACCTGAAAGCCAAAAGACATATTCCCTCATAATGTAGGTCTACTGAGAGCTATTTCCATGGATAATTTGACCCTGAATTCTCAGCTCCACTGACTATGACAAACTGCCTAATTCACACAATTATTTTGAATTAATAGCTATCTGTTTCCAAAATAAAAAGAAAATGCTGCAGGAATTTTCATGAGGACAAACACCATCCAGGAAAGCCAGAATAGGCGTTTAGTCCCAGCCCAGCTGCCTAGATCTTCGTGCAGTTCCAGCAGGCATGCAGGAGCTGAAGCGATGCCAGAAAATGAGCAATGCATGTCTTTGCTTCAGGAGGGAAATGGGAGGAGAGCAGTTGCATGAGAGAGCTGAAAGAGGAGCTTGGGTAATGTCTTAGAGCTCAAGGGAGACAGAAGTGAGCAAGGGAACATCTGAAGGACTAGAGTTCTTCCTAAGCACAGGGATCATAGTCTAAGACTAAGTTATGAATAGCGGACATCCTTTTATTTGACAAGTCTTTGAAAAAAGTTTTTGCTCTTTTAAATGTATCTTTATTACGTTTTTTTAGCCTGTTCTGACCACATGGCCTGCAGACAGAGAGCAGTTTAACTTTTACCTGATAGATGAGAAAATCCACACCGAGAACAGTTCAGATAAGGGCAGAACAAAGTACCATCTGCAAGGTCAGTTAGTAAATTGCTAAAAAAGGGAAGATACCATTGGATTTTACCGCACTGATTGGCAAAAAGAAAATCAGATTTTCAATTATATGGGAGTTATCAAACAGAGATATATATGCATTGTCATAATAACAAAGGAGACAATGAAAATTGGGTAGTGTTACTTACATTTTTCAAGCACAAAAAGCATTGTTTTTCATAAAAATTAAAATGCCCTGGCTACTCCAGGTACTTAAGTGACAAGTAAATAGTGGTGCAAACTTACATATATTTAAATGTTAATATACCCATAATACTGGAAAAAAATGCTTTAAATTCTTGGTTCTTGAAGAAACCAAACTTTCTGGTTTGGTTTTTACCCAGAATGCCTGTTTAGGACTCCAACAACAGTCAGTTGTCCAAACTTTGTCAACTCTACATTGGCTAATCCCAAAGACTGCAAAAGGAATTAATGAAGGATAATAGTGTAAAATAATTGAAAAATTATAAACACTGAGCTTGAAGCACTGCCCAGTGTATTTCATGTGTTGCCTTACACTTAAACTACAATGGCCTTTGGTTTAAGCCATATTTACTCTGTTTTTATATTTCTATAATAATATATAAATTTAATTTTTTTGTTTGTTTTGGTTTTGTTGTTTTTTTTTAATGTACCGCAGTTAGCAAATTCTAGTTAAAGAAGCAAGAGCTGGCACTCAAGATCTGTGTATGTTACAGTGTCCTTATTTCATGCTGGATGAAAAATTAAGGTAAATATTTGCACTGCCATATCCTATTGTTATTTTTAGAGTTTTGCAAATCTACGCACAGCTACAGAAAGATGAGAGATATGAAAGTCAGCACTTGCTAAGGCTTTACATTGTAAAGAAACAGATTCTCCAACCTCAATATACCTATACTTAAAAAAGACTGTCTTGCTGTCTGTGTGACCCTGATGAGATTTCTATCAAGGCTTTGAAGCATATGCAAGATGGCATGCCATGTCACAGTACTCCTGCACAGCACCAAAATTTCCTTTACTCAGCCCCTCCTCTGCTCTCTTTCAGGGGAACCAGCTTCACCATGGCCACTTATCATTTGCCTGACAACATTCAACTCTGCAGGTTTTGGTTGTCCCTTTCACAATGTGGTTGCGCAGGGTGAAGTCAATTTGCTGCTGGGAATAAAGTAAAGTAGGTGCTTTGAATGGGGAGTTGCAGGTGTAGGGCTTTATTGAGGGCAAAGCCCGCACAGGATGCTGTGACAGACCAGTTTTTCATGCAGTATTTCAAGGAAGATGAGGAGGACTTTTAGCTCATTATTCATACCAAAAGTCTAAATCTAACCTTGCACTATTAAGTTTCAGCACTTATTTACAGCTTTAAGTCGTGGCATCAGAGAATTGGCTATATTTACGCAAGACAATCCATACACTGTGCAGAAGTGTTGGCAAATTTTGATTTTGTTATATGCTGTACTGTGGTCATGGAAAGTCTTCTAGCATTGATAACTATATGACTGCTGAATTTCTTCTACATTGTGTGCATTCGTGTACTCTAGAATGTAACAAAAAAGGAGGAAATGAGTACTGCCATAACACTATCAATGCAGCCAAAATCTAATTTCCTACACTTCTTTTTCAAATGAAAGCACACAGTCATATATACACCACAGAAAATCCAGCATGAAGGATTTTCAAAGACTTTCTGACCATCAAAAGAATCCCTTTACCTGACAATTTTTGTTTATACCTACATTGTCTTGAAAAAAATCTCTTTCTACTTCCTGCCAACTTCATTCCAAGCACTTGTCTGGGATCTGGTAAAAGAAAGCACTGCAGGTTCTAAATTAAACTTGCTCTATAATTGTTCACGAATATCTAAAAAAATACTTGCATGCATGTTTAATGTTGTCCCATGTTTTCCAATTCCCTGTGTCATATTTGGATCTCTCAGTGATAAGGTGTGTTTTGAATATTTTCTAGTTCAGTAATGTAAACAAAACTTAGATTATTTGCAGATGAACACACTCTGAGATGAGCCCAGGGTAGAAACCATTCCTGTGAAATTTCTGAAGGAGTCCCTTGTATTTTCCATTGTTGAAGTTATGTGGCAGAATGCAATTATTTTGTAAAGGGTTTCTGCTATCTAAGTTGAACTATACTGAACATTTCAAGGCACCTATAAAACCTGAAAACTATAGATAAACTGTTTCACTGATTATATGTTTGTTCTGCAGTACCTGCAAGATATAAATAAGGGCTGTTCAAAATCCCTGTCTAAATTATTGGATGTAAAATTGATTTCAGCTAAAGAATTTTTCGCCTTTTGTTCTGTCAAGGTTGCTATTATTTTTTGTGAGATTTTTCCTTTTGAAGCTGAAGGGAAACCAAGAAGTGTCAGCAGAAATACCAAATATTTCCACTAGGTTTGATTTCACTAGTGCTTCATCATAATAACTGTGTTTTCTTTCTGCCCTTGTTAAAATCCCTTGCTATGAATGACCTTCCCCACTGATTTTCTTCTCCTGAGAGCATTGTATGGTTGCTGTGATTTAGCTGCTCTCTTCTATTCTCATTGAAGAGGTGATCACAGCACACCAACTGAAACACCTTTGGAACCTAACACAAGCAAAACCAGGGAGCAGGCACTCATCCTAAATCTTACATTTCATGTGTTTGCCTGGACATTGTTTTTCTTTCAAACTTTTGCACAGATAGAAAAGTTTTCTTGTGGACAGCATTTGCATTTTGAGCCAGCCCCCAAGCCCAGGATGTTAGAATGATAGAATGATTTCAAGCCTCCACAATGCAGGGGTGAAGGCTGCCAGTGCACTCCTACATTCATTGGATGTGGGGGCTGCTTGCTGAGTTGGCTGCTTTCCTTCCCAGGGGAAAAACTAGCTTATGGAATATGAGCCCTCTCTTATTTCTTAAAAAAAACCCAAGTGGTATGTAACAACACTGCAAAATTATGCAAATTACCTTGTCACACTTATCAGACTGACAGTTCTAGAGAGACTGGAAATTGCCAAAAGATTTCTAGCTCTAGGCAGACAATGCCATTACAATATGGCTTCGAGCCATATGACCCTGCAAAGAACTCACTTTCCTTAGACTACTACTTTTACAGTTATTTCAAATAGATGTGCTCAGCTTTGAGGGCTTTTTCGGTTTTGGTGTGGTTTGTTTTTTTTGTCTACATATGGTATGCAGTGTTTAGACTTGTAGGCAATGGCATGAAAAACAATCTAAATTAACTAGAAGCAACGTACCATTAAAATTGTCAGACTGAGCTGCAGGTCATGGCACAGATGGGCTGCCAAATATTTATCACAACATGTGGCTGATCACCAGAGTGTATTTCAGGAAGAATTGTTAGTGAATCAAAATAACCAGACAAGCTATTTCAGAAAGCTGAATTAAATAATATTAATTCCCTGCAAGTAGAGGATATAAGCTCAGGCTAACCTCATTCTTACGTTGTATACAAAAAAGCCCCTGTTATTCAACTTAAACTGATCCATTCTATTTCAAAGTCTCTTCATGTTTTCCAAAGAACAGGGGTTTGTGTATTTCACAGCTTTAAGGAAGTGAGACATATTGGAATATTAGATAATAGAATTGATCACATCATAGTTACAATTCTACAGAGACCCAAATTTGAGAGCTTTAGTTTCACTTCACCTTTACTGTGCAGGGAAGACAGGTCTGTAAGTGAACAGAAGAACATACCAATGGGTATCAACTTGTGTGTTGGGCAGTATTAGAAAAGCCAGTTTTCTATGGAAAGCTCTCAAGTGATATTTTCACAGCAGGACAATATTTGGGAAAAGATGCTGGAAAAAAAGTACTCATAATTAAATTAATTGAAGACATGAATATTTGTCATGCAATCCCAGTTTGGAAGTTTTTGTGGACTAAATAAATCTATATCTATGATCTAGAACTACATCTATGTCATCTGTATCTAGCTATATGTGTATAAAAGTAAACTAATCACTCTGATACTACAATGTAAGCTTGAGCATCTCAGGTAAGATTTAGCTTTCAGGCTGGATCAATGGGCCAAGGCCAGTGCTATGAGGTTCATCAAGGCCAAGTGCCAGGTGTTACTTTGGGTCACAACAACAACACCACAGGCTGGGGCAGAGTGGCTGGAAAGCTGCCCAGCAGAAAAGGACCTGGGGATGCTGATTGACAGTCAGCTGAACATGAGCCAGCTGTGCCCAGGTGGCCAAGAAGGCCAATGGCACCTGGCCTGGATCCGCAACAGTGTGGCCAGCGGGACCAGGGCAGTGATTGTCCCTCTGTACTGGGCACTGGTGAGGTCACACCTCGAATCCTGTATTCAGTTCTGGGCCACTCCCTATGAGAAAGGCATGGAGGTGCTGGAGTGAGTCCAGACAAGGGCAGCAGAGCTCTGGTGAAGGATCTGGAGAGTGAGTCTTATAAGGAGCAGCTGAGCTAGTTGGGGATGCTTAGACTGGAGAAAAGGAGACTCAGTGGAGACCTTATCTCTGTACGACTGCCTGAAAGGAGGATGTAGTCAAGTGGGACCTGGGCTTCCAGGTAGCTAGAATGAGAGGACATGGCCTCGAGCTGTGCCAAGGGAGGTACAGGATGGACATTACAGAAAGTTTCTTCACAGAAAGGGTTTTCAAGCACTGGAATGGACTGCCCAGGGAGGTGGTGGGGTCACCATCCTTGAAGGTGTTCAAGAAATGACTGGGCACGACACAGAGTTGTGGTCATGTTGACAAGGTCATTATGGGCCAAAGCTTGGACTCGACCATCTTGGAAGTATTTTACAGCCTAAACGATTCTGTGATATCAGACGTCTGTTCAAAAAGATAAAATAAGCAAAATCAAACAAAGCAAAACTGATGATTTCATTAAGGCCTGCAGCAGGACAGTTAACTTACTGCATGAAAGTATGCAGAAAACCCATTTGTCAATTTGAAGGCAGCAGTATTACACTGAACACAAAAAAATGCCTGAATGAAAATCTAAGCTGTGATCTATAGGTAGAAGTAATGAAAAGAAAGCAAAATAATGAAGCAATTGAACCTGAAAATCTGATTCACATTTTCATCATACTGAAATGTTATTTTCTTCACTGAAACAGGTATGTCTATATTGATGATTGAGACAGAGTTTTGTAGAAGCTATATTTTTAGACTATTTGCAGTTGATAGTGCTCTATTACTGCTATCATCTTTGTTTAATCATTAGGTAGAGCAAAAAACTGTTAGTTTCAGGAAGAGATAATGCATAGGTTCTTCTGCTGACAAAGCTGAAATGTTTCTGGTTTTCAGCTGTATCTTGCTGTGACAGGCAGTTTTAAGGCAAGGTGATTTGCTCTGCTGGCTCTGCCTCTTATATCGTATTTCTTTTACAACAAAAAAAGGAAACTCACCTGGATAGCCTGACTTAAGTATTCTCTAGAGTATCTTCAGCCTGAGAACTGATAAACAGCAGGGAAACTAAATTTAACTCATCTCTGAAGTTTTCATTTTAAATAGCAAAACCTAACTGAACTTGCATTTACTTGTACAAAACTTTCATAAGGTGAAACTTCTCAGTTTCCACTACAACAATAATATTTACAGCTGCTGGTGGGACAATACCTGTGATTGGCAAAGGGCTGCAGGCCCATCCTGTGAAAAGAGCTAAACTGCAGCACCTGCTGACAGACTGAGTCCCTCTCTGATCCCACCGGAAAGTGACACTTGGAAGCTGCACCAGGACAAAGAAGACTCCATTTACTTATTTAAAACAAGCATTGCTTTACAAGCTTTTCCTTTTCCTTATCTCATTTATTTGATTGCTTGGTTTGTTTTTTGGTGTTTTTTTCACTTTCTTCACACTGTTGCCTGTGTCTCTGCTACACTTTGGCATGAACAGAGCCATGGGCTGCCAGCACAGCAGTTGCAAAATGATGCCACAGTGTCTCTCACAGCACTGATGAGCAAATCTGTCTGCAGAGGAAAGGGGGTGCCCTGGAAGGGACTGAGGGATGCACCCCACCAACATCTAGCTCAGGGCTAACAGGGCTGCTTTCCTGGCTGGCAGCACAGGGAGCAGCTGGCAGAAGCACACACAGGGGACATTCTTCCCCACACTTGGTTTGACTTGCTGTTATTAAGCTCAGTTTCATTCTTCCATGTCCCCTGCTGTTGTGCTCACTGGTGTCCCCAAATCTGGCCTCAGATACTACTGTAAAAACAGTGAAAGTGTGGATTTCAGACTGTCACATCTTATGGCACTGCATTCTTTTCCTCACTTTTTACTAATATAAGAAAAACTGGGAATCAGGCAGTAACTGATAGTATACAAGATTCCAATTCACCTTATGATTTGAGCACGGCTCAGGCCATCCAAACTAAGGCATTAGACAAAAAGAAGCAAAATCTTGCAAAATACACATGCTGCACTGCAATTGAGCTTTTTGAGTCAGGACGTTGGAAAAAAAAAAAAAGAGACAAAGAACCTATAAATCTCAGGGGCCCTCTGCTTGCCTGTAACTGTTGCAGTACATTTATCATTGTTACATAACCCTAAAAGGTTTCATTTGCTCTGTTTTCACTGGCACGAATGTTTTAAATGAAAATTAATATATGCGTATGTAGATCAGTCCACTGTATGTAGCTACCTTGTGGGTAATTCCCAGATGGGGATTTCTTTTTCTCTACACTGGCTTATTTCTTTTCATTCTTCCTTTTTTTT
>VZRL01003024.1:153523-175459 GCA_013397895.1 Origma solitaria
AAGCCCTTTCCTTGAAACATGTCCCAAAATTTTACATGTGTATAAAGTCTAGGTAACTGTAAGAATAGTTCACACTGTAAAGTGAAAGGACTGAGATACACAAGGATTTAGGAGAACTGCCAGGCATCCTAACTTCAATATAACCAGACAGGTATGTTTTCTGAAACATTTCTAATCACCTGCAGTCCCCAGTTATGAATTAAATGTCAAAAGTAATGGATGTCTAGAAAAGTATGTAGTATTTTACAGAGAGTCTGTTGTCACGCATCTCATCTACTCTGAAATATAATATTTGTTTTCCTATCCCACACATATATAAAAGAGATGTTAATAGAATATTTATGCTTGGTACTTGATTTACTTGGTAGAATTCCACAGCATTACATTTATAGAAACATTTGAATACAAAGAAATTTTCCTTTCACAATACTGTCTGGTATGTCTTATCTCTGATCTTTTTGTACAGGAGATAAAAAAAGCAATGGAATATGGAAGAAATTGCTCAGACTGCATTAGTGAGACTTCTCTGAAACCGAGAAAGTCAGAAAACTCTGAAAAAGCTTGTATTTGAGAGAATATCTTTCATAGAAATGTTGGACACATGAGCAATAAGTGACACATTGATTTCTAACATGGTTTTGAATGTTAAATGTTCCTATTTACCTAAACTGTGCCGGAACATAAATTCAAAAGCTTCAGAGTGTTTTGGTTTGATGCCTTTGGAGAACTTTGATTCCCTGCCAGAAGAAATAGCCATTCTGCTCATGTTTGAAAACATCTAACTTGAGAAGATAAAAGTACTTCTAAACTGTTATTTGTATATATAGGTGAACAGAGGTTCCAAAATTAAAAGACTTAGTTTGAGCTTTGATAAATTTAATTGCCTTTGTCAAGCAACTTGACAACACTCAGTCTATTATTCCAGTGGAAAGAAAGATTTGACAAAAATTATATCTTTATTAAAACTTAATAGGTTTGGATGGCTTTAGTTTATTTAATGCATAAATGACATTCTAGATATCCCTAAGGAAGAATCAACAAATTGTAATGTAACATTGTGGCAATCTAAAGGTAAAGTAACAAATGAAACAGATTAGGTGCAGGTCTGATATGTAACAAAAGACAGCCATATCATCCTTTTGGAACAAAAACCCCATCAGTTTGAGCAGAATTATACGAAAAAGTATATTCTTCTTACCTCATGGGTGAATCTGTTAATTAATGAAATATGCTTTCTATTGAAAGATATTCCTTGGTTATGTCTCATATTATTTCTTCTGCTCAAATTAGCAGAAAGTGAAGCAGAATTCAGCAGGGAATCTGACGAAAGAATGCAAAAAGGCATGAGAAATAGTTTTGCAGAATTCCATTATCTTTCATTTGCTCTAAGGAGAAATGAGGTCTTGCAATCAAATTCTTAAGAATTTTTTTATCTGTTTGAGAGTCCCACTGCAGGCAGGAGTGATAGGGCCAGAAAACACAGTGAATAAGGAAGTTTTTGTCTCTGTCAAGGTTGTTAATTGTCTGCATAGCTCCTGAAAGTTCACTGTTTCACAATGCAGAAGTATGAGACCTAAGGCCACCATATTTTCATTAGAGATGCCATACTACAGAGCTCTTTAGGATAATTAATTGAATCAATACACTGTTGGCCATTCCTACCTCACTGGCAAAATCTTTCTGTGGTACATATCAATGAAAGCATCATGATCCATTGATAGTCCCAAACCAGAAAATACATCAGAAGATGCAGCAGCTCCCTTCTCCTGCTGGCTGTGCACCACATCACCATCGCAGTGTACACGGCAGAGGTGCCTCATGTTCCTATACAGAACTAGTTGCTTACCACAGAAACAAGTCAATGAAAGCTAAAAGGTAAAAGAAGAGGTTTGTGTCACAGCGAATTAAGCTTTCCACAGAAGCATTACATTGACAGCAGTTGGCCTTTCTAACAAAGCCTTCAACTTCTTGATAACTGATGGAGTCTCGTGGGGCTAGATGGCACAGTCATCAAGGAGCAACATGGGTCTGAGGGCTGCAAAGAGTTACAGTTTCTGATTAAAAAAAATACCCAGAGTAAGACAAATATGGGCATTCCCTCCTACTTCAGGGAATGGTTTATTATTCTGAAAGCTATCTCGAATACAGGTTGTGCTTTACTGGTACTTCCATACTGTGTATAGTCTTTTTTATCAATTTCAGAAGTGCACCAATTGCTTTGCACATATACACACAAGTTCACACACACATTCCTACTAATAATAGCAGCATTCTTGAGAGCTAGCCGGATATTATGCACACAAATTTTTCTTTTAATCAAAAACAGACAATTTTTTAATTTCAATGTTTCCAGGAAGTATTTTTTTCCACAATTTCTTTCAAAAGTAATTTTTGCAACTCCCTGGTTTGGAATTTCACAAACAAACAAACAAGCAAACAAACAAACCCTCCTCTTTTTCTTTCTAAAATGCACTTACAGATTATTACATAGTAAGAGAATAGATGAATGAAAATAATTTCACTGAATATTGGATATCAATCTAAATACAGTTATTTGTAAAGGTCTGTTATTTGTCCCTGAGCTCTTATTTTCAGGTTCAGGCATGACTAACCAAGCAGAGAATTTGTATGTACAGCCAAGCATTTCTGTTAGCAATGTCAGCAAGAGTGACATGGAATGAATTTTTGCATAACACTGTCTAATTTCATCTTAATGTGCATTTTCCAATCACATTGGTTACATGATTTTACAAAATAAATTAAAAATAAATCCTTCATGTTGCTTTTCTTAGGCTTGTACCAAGACTTTTCATCTTTTCTCTACATAAAGAAAATTTTTGATGAAAAAAATAGATAAGGCGATAAAAGGTTGATAAAATCAAAGTACTGCCAGTTCTATGGAGAAGATATTTTCTGTTGAGAATTCATTTTGATTGAAGATTTATGATCAAATTCTGACACTTTTCATGAGACAGAAACTAATGTAATTTTTGGATGTCTTCTTTCCATACTTTATATAGTTTTGAAGATGTCAAATCAGTTTCCAAGCAAAGAGTTGGCCGTGATTTATAATCTTGAGTGTACTGGGAAAAATTTCTCTAGTGACTTTCCTCTCCTTAAATGTTCATTGTGAGGATTTATCAACATCTCTGATTGTCCCAGGCTTCGCCAGTGGCATGGCCATCTTTGGAGCCACCAGGCATTGGCTCTGCCAGATGTGGTGGAAGCTTCTCACCGAAGTGGCCCCTCTGCTGCTAAAGAACAGGCCATGAAAACACAACATAAGTGCTTGTAAAAATAAACTCTAAAATTTCTCCAAAGGCATTCACCTTTCTTTAAGTCCACCCTAAATACTACAATCAATAATGCTCAGCCTACCAAGAAGCTCAAAGAATTACAATGGTTTGAGTTGAAAGGGACCTTAAAGATCATCTTGTTCCAGCTGCCTGCCATAGGCCGGGACCCCTTCCACTAGACATGGTTGCTCAAACCATCATCCAGTCTGGCCTCGAGTGTCCCCAGATCTTATAGGAAAATACTCTAGCTCAGAGCAGAAAGCTGGAAATTAGGATAGCCAGAAATACAAGCTAGTTTTATCAGCTGTATTGCCTAGCAGAGTTCCGTTCACTGCCATAGGCACTTTGCTTTTTACAAGCACTGAGAATCTGGTTCTCTCTCTCTCTCTCTCTCTCTGAGCTACATTTTGAAGTGAGTTTCCTGCAAAATCTTTTCCCTTTATTAGTTCATAAAGGTAAATTGGGCTTCAGTACAAGTGTTTTGAAAACCAGCATGGACCATGCATGAATGATCTATTTTTCATCCAATTAGGAAAAACAAGATGTGTCTCAAACTTCCTACTGTGCCTAGAAACTACCTCCCACTCATACTTGCATTCTTTATTAATTCAGCTGTGCTTCCTCCATTAACTCCGTTGTCTTTGCAGTTTCATGTAATTTGGTGTCATTCACAGCACACTGACAAAATGACAAGCATGGAAAAATCTAGTTTCTGTTCAGAATTCTAACATTATAAAGAATCATGAAATCCATGTGGAGTTTTGCAACAGCTCATGATCAGCTAAGCCTCGGTGGCCTAGCATTCTACCTTGTCTTTAGGATTCTCTAAGAGTTTTCAGATCTTGCTTTTCTGCTTCAGCTTCCTCTTTACATTTCAAGAAAGAAATATATTATAGTATTGGTAGTATGTTCTCATGCTCTCAAGATGCTCCTCTGATACACACGTGATGGGGGGAAGTTGACATGGGATAAAATTTATACATATGTAGTTCCTGATATTTTCCCCATCAGACATATTTCTGTAATTCTGGACTGTCCCACAGGATTGACTAAAAGGAAGTGTTGATTTTGCCCTAGTAAAATCCTTTAAGTAGGCTGCGGAGGCCAGGAACTTCACAGTGCTTGTTTTTATTTCCTGTAGTAAGTGTGAACACCGAAACCCATGCTCACAATAGGACTTTCCATGTCACCTTCCCTCTCCTGTAATGCCAAACTTCATTAAGTTCTTCTGTTTGGTTAGTATTTTTTTCAGCGTGTACCTGAGCCTTTCAATGTGTGGCCCTGAAAAAAACGAACACTCAGCTTGGTATCTGAGATCATTCTTGAGTCTTCAGCCTAACACATATATTTCTAACAGATTTTATATCCTTACATTTACAGGCAGTGTAATGCAACCTACACAGTGCAATCTATCTAATGACAAATACCAAAGGTAAATACAGATGATTTCAAAATTTATGTGAGATCTATACTTAGGAAAGAGCAACTTTTTTTTTTGGTGACTGTTCTTTTCCTTAATTTCACTTTAAATGTTGTATTTTTTCTTAAACTAAATAAACTATTTTTTTGTACTTTATTTGTGGGATAAAAAATAACCATCATGTTTAACATTGCTTATCTGCTATTTTGCCAAAACTAACAAAGAAAATTGCATGATGTGTTCTTGCATTGGCTTTGTCTGAAAAAAGTTTTTCCTAGCTTTACCTGAATTGCACATGATGCTTTGTGAAATTACAAATTATATGCTCTATTTTTCCCAGTTTCATACAGTTTTTAATTCCTATGGAAATAAAAAACTGATTTGCATTAACTTCATCTGGTTTGATTCCATAAAATACTATAAGCACTGCGGGAATCAACCAGAAAGCCAGAAAATACCATAAGAGAAAAAATTACAGTATATCAATTACCAGTTTAGTTCTGAAGCATTTCATGTCTTCTCTCTGATAATCCTGGGGTGATGATAATATTTTATAATAAAGAAGCAAGTAAAAAGCAATTCCAATCATCTTCAGATGCTGTGGATATTCACATAAAAAAATTGCTGCTGAAAGAAAAATAAGCATTTCAGAATCATACAGTATGTTAGGAGAAATTTGTCCAATTTCTTAGGTTGTATGTAACAAAACTTACACTTTCATTTTCACACTACTTTCATTTTCCATACACACACAGAAATTCTTCTGAGTTTTGTGGAATTTCAGATAATAGAACCAGAATATCTTTTGAGAGGATTCCAAGGGATGAAGGGTTCCAAAGAGACTCTTTCAGGTCTGAAAGACTGAGGACTTTTAGAGCTGCATTTCATAACCTTTATTTCAATACTTCTGGCTAATATGGTTAGTCTTGTCTAGAATTAAGATTTGGCCAAGGTCCAAGCATTATTTGTTTTATCAAAAGACTTAAATCAGCAGTTCGGTATAAATACAAAAAGTATAAGTGAAAAAGGCGGCAGAATTTTTTCTAAACCTCTATGCCCTATAAGAAAAAACTACAAACCAATTTTCTGAACATAAGGAAGAAGACAGGAAGATTTTAAGTCTTTATATTTGAAGCTCATCAAAGTTTACCAGAGTCAAGTAAGTTGCTGCTTTTACATTTGCACCTTGATCCTCATTGCAGACATCCCACATTCACCTTCTTTTTGCTGAAAGTGGGCAGTATTCCAGATTTCCCTTTTTAAACAATGTGATGCTATTTTTCGGGATCTGGTCTGCCAATATCCTGATTCTTTCTGTGTCATGGAAGCAGCACAGATAAAAACTTGGATACAGAGGGATTGGATGCCAAGTCCAGTTGGACTTGGAGACAAAAGAGAAAAGCTGAGGCATTTTCAGCCCAGCCGGCAGCTAAGTACCGTGTAAATCCTGGCTATCTCTCCCCTGGTGAGGAGGAGAATTAGAAAGAAAAGACAAACCTGAGATTAGAACGATTTAATAATTGAAACAAATTATAGTGATGATTTTAGTAATAAGGAGGGGGGGAGAGTAACAGAAGCCAAGAAAAACAAGTTGCTCACCACTCACTGACATATACCAGCCCTGTCCCAGAATTGTGATAGGCCCCAATTCCAGGTAACTCCCCTAGTTTATATACTGTGCTATGGAATATCCTTTTGTACAATTTGGATCACCTGTCCTGGCTGTGGTCTGTCTCAGCTTTTTGTGCAGCTCCTCACTAGCAGAGTATGAGACACTGAAAAGTCCTTGACTTAGTGTAAGCACTACCCAGCAACAGCCAGAACATCTGTGTGCTATCAATATGATCTTCATATTAAATCCCAAACAGAGCCCTGCACTAGCTTTGTGCTTGTTTTGATGTACAGAAGCATGAGAGTCACTTCAAAAGGTGAGTTGTGTCATGCCTAGGGATCTGTCAGTGCTATGGAGTGTTATGAAACAGGGCACAGAATTTGTGCCTGCCTTCTGCCATGCCATTCACTGCATAACCAGCTTTGGCCCTGCAGTGATGAAACCAGAAAGAGGATTTGGGGCTCACACAGCGATTCAGTTTTCCAAGCTCCACTGAACTGAGCCAAGTCCAGTCAAATGCATCTCGTTTATTCTTTGAGATACTAATTTAGCCATTGCAATGGAATTTCAGTGCTCTTGATCACGAGTTACACAGCATAAATGAAGAATCATCCTTCCTTTGTAAGGAAAAAGTAAGGAAAAAATGCCAATGCCACATGCAACCGTTAACATGGAATGACAGAGGCAGCACTTGGAACTACACAACAAATGCCAGACTTTTTCCTCTTTCAAGAGAATTCTTTTTCACAACTCAGGGGTTTTTTTACTTTTCAGAAGTATCACTCATTGCATTTCTCCTCACCAAAAAACTGTCAGTTATGTTTCTTTCCTCTGATTCAAGTGGTTTATGACTCATTCCCTTATTGTTGTATGTTATACTGTGATTGTTATTTCCATTATCTGGTACATGAGTCATTTTCTTTGCAGCTATTTGTTACAAAATATGATTCTCACTTCTCTTAACATCTGTTTGAATTTCTTCTGCATTGATGGTGATCATATTTTATATGGATTGGATATTACTTCTTTCCATCTCAAGCATTTCACCTCATTACAGACTATATATTTCACCTCATTGTTTACTATATATGCAAGCATCACCTGTAGATCATAAGTTTTCCTTGAAATTGTATTCTGCAAAGTCCTGTTCTCTCCATTTTCCTGGGCTATAATGTCATAGCCATTTGAAAGAAACTTTGGAATTTTCTGGTTTCCTGAAATCATATATAAAGGTCACTAAGAAAAATTTTTAAGCTCTCTTTTGCACATAGGAAATTATATAGCAAAACAGTGAGTGAAATTCTTGCCTGTATTAAATCTAGGAGGATTTTAATACTGTCACTGTGGAAAATCACCTTAAGTCCAAATGTCTTCATTTCACTGGAAACTGTGCCTAGCTGTAAACTGCAGTTAGGAGCAGGATAATTGTGTTTCCTAAATGTATCCATTACTCATGTTTCTGTGCTATACCATGCTACCATGCTGTGCTAAATTTAAAACTGGAGCTGGCAGATATGATGGGTAAAAGCCAGGCTGTGGAAGAAGGCCAAGAAAAGGTCCTTGTTCAATTGCGGTCTCTTTTAACTATTCAAAATAGCAAGATGGAAGTATTGTGGAAGTTTTATCAAGGTTTTATCCACACAGAAAAAGTATACCTTCACTAATGGGTGTCTAAGGGTACTCAAATGAATATGGTTACCATCATCCTAATCCATCTCAGCAAAATAAGTAATCTTCATGCTTAGCTTACCTTTTGTCTTTCATTTACAGAATTTCCCCCCCCTAATTTCCTGCATTTCTATACGCATTTCCATCTGAACAGTATACTTGTTGTCCCTTTTTTCATTCTGATGGTTGATCCAGGCTCTCTCCTTCCAAAACAAGGGAAAACTGCCTGAGCCTAAATCTGCTCCTTCTCATGCCCTGAAGGCAGTTCCATCCTATCCTGCACCGATGGTTTCACTGAACACCTGCTGTGGAGAGGAAAAAGGGATGCACTCAGAATGTTCACATGTGAAGATAAGGAAAATCAATTTCTATCCCCCAAAAGGCAAAATTGCTGAGTGCAAAAGTTCACTAAATGTTACAAGTTATGTTTTATATATCAAGAAAAGAGGAAAGAGAAAAATAGACATGTCCTGGAAGCATGTGTCTGTAGATTTTACTTCTGCATGGCATGCAGTGGGAGCTAAAATTTCATCCCTTGCATTCCCTAATGAAGAGACCAGATATAAAAATAGAGAAGAGCATATAATTTCATTGAAAGAGCAGCTTTCATTTTAACATATAAGAGAACACAGAATGCCAGAGATTTCTTTATATTCCTCAGAAAGACAAAACTGTGTAATGGTAAGTACATTGTCTATATTCCTTTTAATACATGCATTTTTTAAGTGCAAAACTGTAATTACCAAATTAGAATAATAAGCATATTAGTTTTAAATGCTGCAGTTTCAGAAATAAAATACATATATTCATAAGGATAGCTTGTATATATTTTCCAGCTTTAGATTTAAAAGGTTGTTTTGAGTCAAGCTTCTACAGCAAGTAACAGCTACCAAAACCTGGCTATGTAAATTTAATACAGAAGGTCATTTAAAGACATCAGCATATTTTTAATTTTGCAAAATATATCTGTATTATGGACTGGGTTTTTCTTCAATTTTTCTGATTTTTGATTATGCTAGTAATTATTTATAACTAACTGCCTATTTCTCTTATCTAATGATTTATTGACATTCACACAATGAGAAACTTCATGTGTTTTATGATTTTCCAAGCTATGTCGGTAAGAGTTTAAGTTCTGGCAATAACTCTCATACCAGATCTTATATAAACCTTTCCAAGAAAGAATTGAAAGGGAGGGACAGAGATTGAAGCCCTCGTATGGACTAGGAGCTTGCTACTGAGCCTTAGCTACATAAAATCATAGGTCACAGACCTTGCTTGCACAGCACCATGGACAGCAGGAGAAAACAGAAGAGCCACTGCAGCAGGAGAAAACAGAAGAGCCACTCTGTTTTGAACGGAGTAAGAAACATTTCAAAGCAGCAAGACATTTTCCAGAGAAATTACCAAATACCTTGCTATATAGATATAAGGAACAGTTAATTTTGAACTTTCTCCAAATGCCTGTTTATTATTTTCTTCTGAATCTAAACCTGAGGTTTTGTAAACAAGAAAAACACTGAACCAAATTACAGCACTGGTTGAAAATAGCCTCTTCACCTAGAAGTTGAAGACATTTAATTCGCAAAAAAGCAGCACATCATGTGGCCAATGCATTCAAATGAAACCCTCAAAATTAAAAAATGAAAAATGCCCAAGTTCAAACTAAACTAAACATATCTCTGAAGAGGATCATGAGGTCTGATCTGGCTTGCCTAACCATGCTTAGCCATTTTGGAAGGGATAGATGGAGAATTTCAGTTCTTTCTCCACTAATGAATGAATGCATCTTTTTCAATAAAGAACATACAGATTTGCAGATGCTGTTAAATTATTTTCCTCTGGCACTTCTATTGGCAGAACAAGGCAGTGCATTTAAAGAGGTGGAAAAGATAAGAAAATTGAAGGTGATCACATTTAATACTGAAAGAGTAATCTAGATTCTCCTATACTCATGCCAATGTGTGCAAGTTATGCTATTTAAAGAACACCCCAGTCCCAAAAATTAATATTGGTGTATCAAAGATCACTTAAATTTTGGCATCATGTTAATGGTAGATAGCAGACTGTAAATAAATCTCCTGAATTACTGGAAAGGACTACAATGAAAGTACCTTTTCAGCTGTCACACATGCTATACCACATATAGCTATAGTTTAGGTGGTACATTTTCAGTTTTACCAAGGGAAACAACAGAAATCCACATCAGAGAAAAACAAAAAACAACCACTCATTCTCTAGATTGTCCATAGGAGATCTAGGTTCATCTTACTAAATGTTTACAAAACCGGTTTTACTTTTCGTGCCCCACGATAGTGTTCCACTCTGAGTAATGAATGTACTGCAAAAGGGTACTATGTTCAGACACCTATGAAAAAATATATGGAGATACTTACAGGAAAGGAAATTGTAAATCTATGCCTATATACTGTGGAGCCACATGTCAATCTCTGTCTATAAATGAACAGTAGTAGAAATATTTATTTTTCAGCTGTGTGACCGCTAGTTCTTTCCCCATGAGTGTAACATAATTATTAAGAAATGAACTTTGATATGAATTGCTCTCTGTGTAGTTCATGTGAGGCTGAGCCACAAAGTGCTTTCACACCATTATAAAAGCACACCTATTATGAAAATCAGTTTGTAAAATTAAGAAAAGCTAGCCATAAAGTGCCCATATTTAACAAGGATTTCTGGTGGCACCCACAAAGTCCTTCACGGAAATAAAATGAGGACTTTGCCATAAAAAGCTCACTGCATAACCAGAAAATTAAACAGAAAGTTGTCAAGGAAGGGGTAATACCTGTATTTAAAATCAAACATTTGCTGCTGCTGTCTTCTGGCACCATTGTTATTGAAGACTTTAGGAGACATACAAGAGAAGCAAGTATGACTACAGATGCCTTGAACTTTTAAAATAAAACAGCTCTGAAGGTCCTTCAGAAGATCTCAGGTTTGTAGCAGTTCTAAGAAACATAGTTCAGGTTCCAGGTGAGTTATTTTTATATTCCTGCTAGACTGCCATAGAACCACAAACATTGGACAGCCTTTGCCCTGGCAGATTTCAAGGCAAACAGGAAACCCAGAGGCCCCCTGAGGTTATTCAGCAAAAATAGTCTTGCTCTGAAATGAGTTTTTCAGCTTTTTGCTGAAAAAAAGGATGTCTTGCTATGTAAATGAACCACAGTTCAAGAAAGAAAATTAAAAGTATTTCATTTACCCCTGCCCAGCCACCTTCAAAACATTTCCTTGAATCAAAATTAAATATTTCCACTTTTTCACTTTGTTAAATCCTGTTGTGGTTCAAGCTGAACCAGATCCATTCACCATGCAAACTAATACACAGGTGATGAACAGCTGCAATATGACTGTAATGAGAAGAAAAGAAATAGCAGAACACTGTCAAGTAACTATTTGGATGGGAAAAGAGGGACCAGAGAGAGAAGCAATTTGAGAGGAAGATCACAGTTGCTTCTGGGTCATTAACTTCCATTAGCAACATGCATTGCTTAAAACTTTTTTCTGATTTGTTTGTAAACGCCATAGAATTCTATTGCTCCATATTTCTTTCTTTTTACTTCACCTTCTCTCCCCCAAGAGTTTATAGCTTTCTGGAACTTGGAATCAATTTTTGCTATAATGAAATTTCTTTTACATTTATTAAGATCCTCAGAGCTGCAATATGAGGAGAGTGAGTGAAAGCTCAACAGTGGAGAAATGGAATTAGTCTACAGAGGCAAACCCGGCACAGGTGGTACTACAATTTTGTAAAATCAAAGTGGGAGGCTTTGCACTTCCAGGTGGTCTTTATCTTCATATTTCATAGCTTAAAGGACAGCTGGAAATGTTTTGCAGAGACCCAAACTCCTATGAAAAAGAAATAATTGAATTTCAAAAGGAAGAAAGAGAAGAAAGAAAAAGATGGCTGAAGTTATATCAGCATGAAACCAAATTCCAACTGTCTTCTTGTTTTACACCAGTAGTTTACTTGTGCTCTTATTTCATAAAAGCTAATGAAATTGGAATTCTCCTTTAATCACTATTTCCCTGCTACCTACCTACATCTATCTGTCTGTCTATCTATCCATCAGACAGGCAAAACAACCCAGCCAAAATACTTACAACATCTGTCTTTGGAAACCTTTGCAAAGTGAGGAGCCTGTAGGACCATCAGGGTCATGACAGCCTTGTACTGTGTCCACACCTTCGGTATTAGAGTCATCTTTTGTTTATTTTTGTTTGATTTTCTTGTGTTTGAGACAGGTTTGGAGCATTTCTGCCTGAGGGAAAAAAAAATAGGTCCGTTTTTCTCACTCTTTATGCTGAACACTGGCAAGTCCAAACCTGGAACCACATCAATCACTCCTTTTGGACAGGAAATCTTTTTCTAGTTCTCAGTGGCCAGGGATATCAGATTTATTCTTTCGAGGCTCAAAAGACAAAATATCTTTTCTTTGTGATAACAACATATAAAAGTAATTGTTAGTAACTGAATGTTCGATAAAATTCTGCATTACGTAGGGCTTCTTGGGAAAAGCCTACTCAAGACAGACTTCACGGAAGACTTCTTAGGAAAGCAGTATGCAAATAAGTGTGTTTGATCTATTGATTGTTTTTTCATAAACATATGACCATTCATGAATATACAACTAGGTCTTTACCACTTTCTCTTTTGCTTTGCTGTGTTTTCCTGTTATTACTTTTAATTGAAAACAAACTAAATACCAGGATCCCATGTAAGGATATGTGGGGAGCTAGATCTTCTTGTAAGGAAGCAAGAGGACAGACTTCAAGGAATTATGAAATCTAAATTAATAAGGGCTGTCAAACAGGAAGGAATGGTGCCCTTTGCAATTGGCTTCTATGCTGTGTCCTGACTTTGAAAAAGCTTTGCTTGTTATTGGCAATGTCTCTGTTTGCACCAATTCTTTTTCAGTGTGAAAATGAGATACGAGCATTCTTAAAAATAGACACTAGTCTGTAATTTCAAACTCCTGAAAGGGTTACCCCAGTTGTAAACAAACTTTGAAATAAATTCTTACCAAGAATTGAAAATTTACAGACCCAACTATTTGTGTTTTCGGAAGTTGGAAGTAACCAAAACCAGAATTATATTATGAATAACAGAATATGTTCTGAAACATAAGCCACATAAAACCTTCTCTGCTCTAAATTAATTATTTTATTTCAATGAGTAACAGTTTACTTTAACTCTGACCATTTAAAGATAGTGACGTTCTTCAGAAGAGTATACATGGACAATCAAGAGTATATTCACATTGACCAAATTCTACAGTCAAGGCAGGTTCTTATCTGTGCATGTATTAAACAGCCTTATTAAACAGCCTCTTAAAACAATATTTCAATCACCACTTGTGAAAATCCAAGCTGCTGTTACAGCAAATAATAATACTATTTTGGACTCTGAATAGACTTCTTTTTAAGTTTGGAAAGCAATTGGTTTTCTTGTAGCCGTATGCCTGGGATATCTCAGAGGATGACAGCATTCTAGAGCACACGAAGAAGTGTCTTCCCATTAAGCAAACCACACCTAATTAGAGATTTTCTCCCTGCCATGCTCAAAAGCCCATGATGTTGCTATGGATTTTTGTCAGCACAAATCTCATAGACCCCATTATTCACTACAGTCATCCCTGCCATCCTGACTGTAACACAGCCATCATGCATATGTGTCTCTTACATCTCCGAAATCTTCATTAAGAGAATAAATGTCACTGGCATATAACATTAAAAATCTGAAACATTCACAGACTGATCCAGAATTCTATGCTTATATTGTAACCTCTTTCTCTTATATTGTAACCTCTTTGGAAACTCTTCTTTCCAAAACCACATACTTAGTCACTGAAGACTGAAATCCTGTTTTGATATCACACCCAAGAAACTTAATTCATGTACCCTGCTAGGCTCACTGTGCTTGATTGTAAGAATATAGTTATTCAAGTGTATGCATTCCTAAATCTGTAGCAGGTATTCATGTCTGAAGAGAAGGATCTGGAACTCATGGGTTTTTTCAAGGGTTTTTGGGCTGATGTGGTTTTGGGGTAACCATAAATATTTCTCAGACTTCCTCAAAAAGTTCCAAAATAATCATATCAGGGAATAGCTCATGCACAACCACTGCATACAAAAGTGAATTAATTGCCATTGTATATACTAGAATTCTTGAGAAAAATCAAGCTGGCTGCAGCTGCTGACAACTCCTGAATATTCATGTTGTTCAGTGGGTGGTTTGGAGCCTGGCAAAAGCAAACAATGAATCTGTCACAAACAAAATAAAAGTTAATTCTTGTACATAGTTCTCTGCTGTGCATCTTTGAATTCAGATAAAGGAGAATAGTACAGTTCTTTACATATGGTGGGATTTTTTTAAATAAAAAATATAAGGCATAATGAAACATTGGATGTGTTTTGAAATTTATTTATGTGATCAAGTTTTTTATGAATTATATACATTTCTTGCTTTTCTTAGGCAGTGAAACATATTTTGCACAGAATGCTGGCAGTATAAAAGAATAGTAATAGCTACAGTGAGATTTTTGGTTCTATGGGAAGCACCCTATCTGGAAAGCCTGGAAGTTTAGGAAGTCTCTTGGAGCTAGAGACATTTGTCCTGTGTTTGTACAGCACAGCAACATCCCAGCTCATGGCCACGATGAGGCACTACCATATCTGCTCACAAATCACAGCAGCAGCTAAATGAAAGACTATGGGGTATCCATATTTCTGCTTTAGATGCAACTATATGATGTGACAGCAAGGTATAAATCATTTGCCTTTCAGTACTCTGGAATATTTTACAGGAACAAAACAAGAAATAAACCATATCTTTACCATAAAAAAAACTCACAACTCCAACCAAGAAACTAAAACCAAAAACCAAACAAACCCAAAGCCACACAAAAATCCCAGAAAAAATCCAACCCAATGTTTTGACTTGCCCAGTCTGAGCTCGTTGATATGATTGACGCAGTACCACTCTGTCCTGGATACTTTATTAAGAAGGATCCTTTTATTCATAGCTGATGTTACTCTGGCAGTTTTCTCAGCCCATCTAATTCAAAATAACTAGGTTTTCTTCATGAGCTACTACTCTTCATGAATTCTTGCTCAGCTTCTTCAGCTGACTGAATTGACTCTCTCTCTCAGGATTTGAAAAATGGATAATCTAACTCAGACTTACACAGGAACTGTTGGGTCTCATCTAGCTAATCAGACATAAACAACCACAGGAAGATGCTTTTTTTTCTGCACGTATACACTTCTATTAACATCTGAATCCCCTCAGTAAAGTTGTCTACCCTGACTATTGACTCCAGGAACACAGAAGCAGACTTGGCATCTAAAGCCCAGCTGTGATGGAGAATGTTTGCAGTCCCTGGGGAACTGTGGCAGCCACCACGTGTGTGCATCTAAACACAGCAGAGCTGCATGAGAGCATCTGTGGGCATGAAACGTTGTCAGCTGCAGAGACCTCTTAGAGGATGTGTGATATTCCCACAACACTTGACTGGGTAGGCAGCAAGTGTGGCAAGGGGAACACAGCATCCAGAGTTTAAATATTTCATTTGTTGGTGTGCTTTGCACAGGTGAAACACACACTTGTAGCTTAGAAACTCACCTAGTGCCCAGGCAGCATCTGGGGAGTAGATGGACTAAATCACCATTAAAAATGAGGTCATCTAAAACAGCTATGCACACCTATATGTGCACAACAGGACAGAGATCCAAGTGGCAATGAGGTGACACAGGAATTTCCCTTCTCTGTGACACCTCGTTTGCATTTCCTTAGTATGCAGTTAATTACTAAAATAGCCCAAGTTAAAAACAGCCTTCACATAGAGGTCTCCTTGAGTAATTTGAACCACATATTTAATGACCACATAGACATCAGGAATATGTATTAAATCTTTAGCAAAATCCCTGTATGAACAGCTTCACTGGATCTACCAGTGAAGCAAACACAAAGAAAAATATTTAATTTGTCTTATTTTAAAATAAAATTATCTCTCCCCTTCCACTTAATCCTCACAGTTAAATGTACAAACAAATATTTGCACTGTTTTTCATTAATTCTTTATTCAGTCTAGTTCATCATATTAGTTTGTTTTCAAACTGTCCATGTTTATTTTTATTGGAATAATTTAGTACAAAAGCTGGCACTGTACAAGTCAAGCGTTCATTATAACAATATTTGCTTGAATAGTTTGGATTTCTTATTAATGAGTGAGGGAAGGGGGAAGGAAAGGAAAGGAAAGGAAAGGAAAGGAAAGGAAAGGAAAGGAAAGGAAAGGAAAGGAAAGGAAAGGAACTGCTTGAAAGATAGGAGAATCTTTAAAAAAAGATGAAAAGGGGAAAAAATCTGATTTATTAAGATCTAGTTCTTATACATTTTGCATCCAAAATAACTATTGGATTCATAAGGTCAAAGCAAATCTTGCTATAGTGAAATGCAAAACTCTTGATTCCAGTGCAGAGAAAATCTTTTAATCACAAATGTAAAATGAGTTCTGTGGAGGGGACACTGAATGCTTTGAGTATTGTCAGAAAAGGAATTTCATCATCCAGTCCATACAGACATCTGTTACAGCATCAAAGGTGACATTGAATTTGAGCTGAACAGGTCAGCCAGGACCAAAATCCTTTCGTGTTACACTTAAGTGATTTGAGTATATAATTTTCAATGTTACACTAACTATTCATAAAACAAACAAAAAGTTTATCTAACTATCCAGTGACTTTGGTTTTTAAAAAGAAGTTTACTAACTTTAATAAATTATCCTTTTATTTGGTCCCAGATATCTGCATTTTCTCACTTTCCAATAATAAGTGCATATGCACTCACACCCTAAGATCGAGCGATAGAGGTTTACAGGATTTGCCAAATCTATTTGTTCTGCGCTGCAGCTCTAAGCTCCTGCATTCTGAAGCTTATGGGTCTTTAGAGCTCACCCCACTTCTTATGTTGTGGTGCCTTCATAACGCCTATTTGTAAGAGAAATCAAGTCAAAAGACTAAAAATGTGTTTCTAATAACACTGATTTAACTTAATATGCCAGTTAGTCACTGTCTCTCTTAGTACAGATGTCTCCCTGGCTTCAGGCATTGCTGCTGGCCACATGGGGCAGATCCTCTTCCCAAGTGGTAAAATACCTTGAACTTTAACCTACCTCCAAAAGTTATCCATGGCGGATGGAGAAGGGAGGTCACGCTGCTTTTAGAGTTCAATAATGCCAAGACCAGTCTAACTCATCAATCCGAAAGTTAAATAATCTGAGGATCTGAAGAACAATTCCTGACAGAATACGTTACCAGTGAGCACCTGGCAGACAAAATTCCTGATGAAGGAACTAACAAGGGATGGTACTGATAACTTATCTAAAGCTGATAAGCTAAAGGGGGCATGGTTCACCTGGAAATGTGACTGACTCATTTTATGCTGTAAAAGGCTAGTCCCACATTTTAAAGGTAGGGTCTCCTAAAACACTTCTTCTTGGAATGTGTGTGAAGCTTCCTTCCTTGAGCTGGGATGCTTCTCAAGTTTAATCCTTCAGGCACAGAAAAAGAGATTTGCCAACAGTCACTGGTGTGGGTGAGTAGCATCCATCTCTACCTAATTATTTTCCTAGATTTAATACCATTGCTTCAATATTGCTTCAATAAATAGTGCACTTTATTAGTAGTTTTAATGAGCTGTGCTGTGTAGTCAATAATTCTGATTAAAGATTTTTAGTCTAATCATTATTGCTATCACCATCCATTTAAATAAATAATTTATTTCATTAATAGAATTATATTTGGGTTGCCATCCTTAACCCTCCAGGATAAAGTTGTATAAAGGCTTGATTACACCTATATAACCCTTTAGACACAAATTCTTGACCAAACCCAGCCACACCTAGAGTCCTCTCTGAGACGGAGTTTAAGAATCAAGGGAGCTCTTTTTGAACCTCCTGACTCAGCAGGAGGATCTCCTTCATAAACTTCATCTGAACTTTCCATTCTGACTGGGAAACTCTGTGAACCACCCATGGACAGGCAACGAGAGGAGCAGCTCCATCAGGATCACATCCAGAATGGCTTTCCTGTCTTTCCAGCTGCCTCCCCAATAGTCACAGAGTCAGGGGGGAAAGACTTCACAGTGAAATAGCTATTCTTTATGCTCTGAGTTCCCAGAAAGTGCCAGACTGAGCACAATACCAATGTAATTTCTTAGGGTTTTGATTTTGCTGGGGAAAAAAGCATTTGATCTACTCCTCATAGCAAAACAAGAAGTCTGTGAAACCTTACATAGACTCTGTAGCAACAGAGCAGGGATGAAGGAAGGGCTGCATGCTGTAAAAAGAAAAGCATTCAACTTTTTTTATTAAGTATGGGATTAGTATATGTTGCAGTGTGCAAAACGTGTTAGTGGTAAAACCGTGAAAGAACCATCCCACAGTTTACAAAAAGAAAAAGCTAGTGGATTTTTTGTTTCATTTCTCTACAGGGGGAATCTTTTTCATCATGTCTCTCTTGAATTGTATATACATCAGTTTCTAATAAATGAAATAATAGACTGGTAATTAGAAGCAAGGATCTTACTTTTCTATAAATGTCAAGCTGACTCTGTGGTCAATCAATCAACCTTTGTAAAGGATGGGAAAAAGATTCCACCACTCTATAATATCAAAGGAAAGCACCTGATGCCTTAAGCAAAGCAGAATCTTCATTACATGGCAGTTTCGTGAAATTTTGCAATTTAAAGGTAGTGGCTTTCAAAGGCTTCCCTTTCAAAAAAAACAAGACAATGATATGATAAAGTGGGGAAATAAACTTGGGTGGAAGTTCATGTCTATCCATACGTTCAGTTTGAAATAAGAATATTAAAAATCATGCACTGTATAATGTGTTTTAGAGCAGCATTTTGAAAAATTTAACTTATGTAGAGAAGCAAATCAGCATGTCTCCTAGGGTCAGTTTTCTATTCCTAGTCACTTCCTTCAACTCTTAGTGCATGTTCCAAATACATATTTCATTATTTTCAGTTCTGTATTACATTTTAATGTGTACACACAAGCTCCTTAATGGTGGATACAAATACAAGAAAGTCCAGATTCTGGGCTACTGGATCAAGCTCTGAATTCAAGCTACTTGCAGAAAAGAAATGGGGAAGTAAAAAGGAAATTTAAGGAGGGTTTATGTAAAGCATTGTATGCAAACAGACATACACACACACACACCAGCACTAAATCTGGAAATGAACAGCAGATCTTTGTGCTAATTGACTCTCCACAGTATGAACCTTATTATGGGAATAAAACAATCTCTGGGGTTTAAATGCACAGTGGCCATCCTTCCCTTCCCCCATTTGGCCAAAGATGTACCAAAGCAAGATGCCACAACGGCTCCATACCACCTCATCATTTTAACTTGTCCAAAAAGGTGAAGTCTGGCAGCACAAAGCAACTATATTACAACAAGAATCTACCTGCATGTTCTAAACTAGTTAAATTAAGTCCTTTGTGTTTGGATTTTAGCTATAATGAATGCCTCAGCTTTTTAGTGCATATGGGTGCTTAATGTTTCAATCAGTTATTGCTTTCAATTTTTTTTTAATCATGTTCTGTCAGTCAAATTTCATCACAATTTCCACTCGGATTAACCTTTGACAATGTCACAGATTTTTCTTACACTTCTGAGTAGTGATAAGACCACCGTAGAGCTGCAACAGACACTGTTGCTGCCATAAAAGTAATATGTAGCTTTCAGATTAAAATGGAAAAAATTTCCCTTCATTTAAAAAATGAATTCTTCTCACACATATACTTATAAATCAAAGTAATGCTATGGCTCCAGAAAAAAAAAAATCAACCAACCCAACAAAATTCCTAACCAATAAAGCTACCAAAAGATTATTTATGATGACAGAAACCTGGAGTTCATTGTGCATGGTCTTATCTGTATCTGACATGGCCATGTTTTGAAAAAGAAACATAAAAATCTTATCTGTACTTACAGGTGGTGACTTTGGGAAACGATGAAAAATTATTTGGTTTAAGGTGTGCACCTTTTTTGGCTTCTATCATAGCTATCACCACCTGACAATACCTTCACTTGCTTGCTTTGGAATGAGAGTGAGTTTGGAGAAACATTATGTGAACATTGCAAAGTCAGCATCCTCGGGAATGATAAACTAATATTGCATAACAGGATTTTAAATTATTAAGGTATTTTATTATTGTTGGTAAGATTCCCAAGAAGTTTCTCTAGTGCACCCATCAGAAATTCTTCTGATGAGCATCACTATAGCAGAGGGCTTTACACTTTTAGTCTGAGTCTGGCACCAGGTAGGCTTTTGTGGCTGGGCAAAAAGTCTTCTGTTTATTTAAAATATTTTCTTTTAACTCTAACCTTCTGAAATTTACAAAGCAGATATCCAGTACAAAATTCACCCTATATTTACCCTGAGGCATACTTTCTTCTTAATATTTTCATTAATTTAGGTTTTGCATATCACTGCAATTTCAGAAAAATATTTAGGTTATACACAGTGCAGGAAGGTAACAATTCCAGTTTGGATATACCATGAGGGAAAAGTTGAAATTCACAAAATTAGGGCAAGTTTTCATTTCTTCTTAGTGCCTTGATTTGTATCTCCTGTTCCCATAAGGACTGGAGGAAACAGATGAAAAGCATCACCTCTGCCATCTTTTGCATATATACAACTCTTAGGCAATAGCGACATTTAAAAAATTTGCCCATTTGTACCTCTTATGCTATTCCACTATGGGTGCCAAAAAATTCTGCAGTTATCAGCTAAACAGGCAACTGATGTAGAAAGAATGTGAAGAAGAGAGTGAGGTACTAAATATGAAAAGGATTGAAAAACAGGGAGGAAATCATTCCTTCAACTAAGGTTTTTGAAAGAAAAAAAACTGCTGTTTGCCAAAAAAGAAAAAAAAAAGAAGAGAGGTTTTTCACCAACTCTAACCAAACAGCATTAAAAAAGGGTGTACTTGTTTCTATTCTTCCTTGTAGTCTTTGTAGATATACATTGGTCAGAGTCTGCAGAGATGAACTAACACAGGTACCTT
Organism: Origma solitaria; assembly: GCA_013397895.1. Lineage (NCBI taxonomy): Eukaryota > Metazoa > Chordata > Aves > Passeriformes > Acanthizidae > Origma > Origma solitaria. The sequence continues at coordinate 174,617 of VZRL01003024.1, forward strand.
TATGACTAGAATGAGAGAACTAGAGACCAAAAAACATACTTCCCCCCTTATTCTCTGCTTGTTCCTTACTCCAGCCTTAAACTATCCTGCGATAGCATTTATCAAGTAACCTAGAAACAGAATATTGCCTGATTTACCATTCTTAGTTGTTCTATTTCTTGTTTTACAGGAACCAGTACTCCAAAGTAAGTTGCCATAAAGTTGTATCAAGAGAGTGACTTTTGAATGTCAACTTTCCTTGGCTGATATTGGAGGACAACCATGTATTATATACACTATCTATGTTACAGTTCATACCAGACTGAAATAGCCATTCATTTTCAAAGATAGTCAGATATTTCCCTTTTGTAGCAAGGTAGCCAACATCAACTACCAAAACCTTTTGCATGTGGTGTTTCTCTGTATGCAATAATTATGGTATCTTCCTGTCACCATTTTTGGGGTGTTTTTTTTTTTTTTTTGTTGGGGTGGTTTTTTTAATAGGAATATATCTTCTTGTAATCAGTTCCTGCAAATTTGGAGTGTAACAATACAGAGATTTACAACTACATAAGAAATCCATCCACAGAGGAAATGTTAAGAGTGTGATATCTGGAGTGCATCACAGTGCATCCATCTTGAGGCCAAGTGGCTTCTCTACAAACCCCAGAGAAGATCTAGAAGTCTTTAAAAGGTATTTTAAATAAATCTGATTCAATAATGTGTGGGTGTTTCCATGCCTTGGAAAGTCTCTGATGTAAAGACGTCAATATGCTAGCGCTCTGAAACAAAATATCACATAGGCAGTGTAAGAACAGTTTCTTATGCTTACTACAAAGAGAATCTCATTAAAAAAAAAAAAAA